>RXON01002664.1:0-23885 GCA_009667805.1 Leptobrachium leishanense
CTATACTCCTTTGTATTTCTGCGGGCCCCACAACGACCTTGGAGTATCTACTTCTTTCTTCTCCTCCGTGCCAGGAACAGCAGAGATCTTTCTCAGGGCTTTAATTGCTTTTTCTGCTACTCTAGCACTGTCACGGGATGGCCCAGCACCCTCAGCCAGGGGCGGTGCACAGTGACAGTGGTGGCTATGGACACTTGGGTGTGGTGGCACGCACCTAGTTTTACCAGTACTTTTATTTAGATGTGATTATTGTGTGGTGTAATAAGGTGTTCCCCGTTGGTTTATTGCGTAATGTATTTTCCCTTTGTCTGCCACGCCCGCCGCCATTTTCTGATCACCTCGTGGTCCAGAACAGAATACTCGGATCGTAAAATGGCCGAATCGGCAACTCCCCGATTCGTAACAGCCAATACGAATCGGGGCCAGGGTGCCTCCTGCCAGCGAGGGCCAATGGGACTTGTGTGGGCGGGCAGGGATCCCCATTGTATTCATAAGTGTGTAAAGTGATAAATGCGTGTGTTGTGAAAAATAAAGGGAGATTTTTCCAGTGCATCCAGCCTCGCCTGATGTCCTTTACTCTCCGCCGCATATACTGTCTGAGCATCCCGCGCGGTCTCAGGGTGCGGTGTCCAGACTTAAGATCAGAACGGACTTAAGATCAGAACGGACTTAAGATCAGAACGGACTTAAGATCAGAACGGACTTAAGATCAGAACCGAAGGCGCGGCCGCGTACCGCGCTTCGGTATACCAAGTGAGCGGTGATCAGATCCGAAGATTCATCCGTTTAAAGATCCGAATATTCCTCCACATAAGATCCGAATATTCCTCCGCAATCAGATCCGAATATTCCTCCGCGGCAGATCCGATCCCCAGATTCGCACGGCCGCCCGCAGACGCACTCCACACCCACAAGGTCAGTGAACCAGCTGCTCGGGACGCTGAGTGCCGTATGGCTCAGTGGTCGGGCTGGTTCTAGGCAGGGGTCCCCTCCACCGCCCGCTAACCCTTCCCCAGGGTCACGCCAGGCCGCACGAGACGCCGAGTGCGCGTCACTCGGTAGTCGGGCCAGCGGTAAGCGACGGGGGTCACGCAGATAGAGCACACCCGCAGGCGGAACAACATCTCCATTCCGTCATACTGGTGGCAGCGGTGGGATCGCTCTCTGCAGGCCCCTAGGAGACCTACGCCATGGTGGTGTACACCTATTATGACCGGGACACCCTGCGTGGGATGTTGGAGAACCGGGGAGGAACGCCGGGTAACAAGAAAAGAAAGACCCTGATCAAGGAACTGACTAAGATGGATCAGGACGGGGCGATGACGCCCGTCCCCAGCCCTGTCCACGCGGAGGTGGAGGAAGATGCTGGTCTCCGAGAGGTGCGGCGTCGGATTGCCCTGCTCGGGGATGCCCCAGCGACGGCGGACAGATGCCGTGTGATCCGGGAGTTCCACCGTGAGGTTGAACAGGAAAAGGACCGCCAGCACGAGCTGCGGTTGGCAGAGCTCCGCGAAGCAGAGCCAGAAGATTGGAACCCCGAACCCTATCCTGTGGAACCCTGGGTCGAGGCTCACAGCTCGACTGGAGCTTCACCTGGGGAATCTGCCCCCCCCAGTGACTACGCTTGCGGGACTCTCAGCTCGCCTGGAGCCTGTATTGAGGACGTCACTTATCCCCGCGACTCTCGGATGGAGACTCACAGCCCGCCTGGAGCTGCATCTGAGGACGCCACATTCCCCATTGAGAAGCGGTGCTCCTGCGCTGGCACCTTCGCCGACATGAAGGCCGTGTTGGCAAGAGAGCTGCCGGAGGGCCTGGAGCAGGACCAGAGGTCCACAGAGGAACTGTGGTACGAGGCCTTGGACCATGAGCGGGACTGCCATGGTGTGTACATTCCCTCCGACGCTGTCGTCCATCGGGTGCAGTACGATGTGCGAGCAGCGTTCCTGCAAGGTCGGGCCCCAGAGGAGTGGGAAGCCGAGCTCCGGAGTCTGGTGCAGGAGGAGACCGCACTGGACGCCGCGTACCGCGCGCTCCGGTGGCTAACCGCCCTCCGACAGCGCGCCCGATGGGAGGCAGTTCCATTGCAGGGCCTCGCTACGGAGGCACGGGGCTGCTCTACGCGAGCATGGCCGCCGACCCCGAGTTTGGAGAGGAGACGGAGGAACGGATGGAAGACATCCTGGAGCGACGGGAACTGGAGATCCCGTCAGACAGCAGGGACTCGGTGTTTGAGGAGCTGGAGTCCCTAGCAGAGCGAGAGTGGGAGCTCGAGGTGGCTTATCGAAGACTGTTGGACGGCGTTCCGCAGTCGAGCCTGAGCTCCCCGTGGTGGGACGGGTCGGCGGAGGAAGTCGACAGTCCCCAGGTTTGGGACCTATGGGAGGCCGAGGCGGACCCATGGGTGCCCGTGGGGGTTCCGGCAGAGGAAGATACCCCCTTCACACCCGCAAGAGGACAGGGTGGCCGAGGCCACGGGTCCAGCGGGGAGGAGACGGATGGTCTCCCCGGGATGGGTTGTGCGCAACCATTGTTTGCCCCGGGGGGTGAAGTGACCATCCTTCCCCAAGGAGATCTCCAACCGGCGGAAGAGCTGGCTACGGGGCAGAGTGTCGCTGGCCTCTGCCCATTGCTTACAGTCTGCCAGGAGGAGCAGACAGGTGGTTCCCCCGGGATGGGTTGTGCGCAACCGTGGTTTGCCCCGGGGGGTGAAGTAACCATCCTTCCCCAAGGAGATCTCCAACCAGCGGAAGAGCTGGCTACGGGGCAGAGTGCCGCTGGCCTCTGCCCACTGCTTACAGTCTGCCAGGAGGAGCAGACGGATGGTTCCCCCGGGATGGGTTGTGCGCAACCATTGATTGCCCGGGGGAGGAAGAAACCATCCTCCCACAAGGAGATCCTCACCCAGCTGAAGAGCTGGCCACGGGGCAGAGCGCCGCTGGCCTCTGCCCACTACCCCAGTCTGCCAGGTGGAGCAGACGGATGGTCTCCCCGGGATGGGTTGTGCGCAATCATTGTTTGCCCCGGGGGGTGAAGTGACCATCTCTCCACAAGGAGATTTCCACCCAGCGGAAGAGCTGACACCAGGGCAGAGCGCCGCTGGCCTCTGCCCGTCTCTCCCACCTTGCCCCGCGGGGCAGAGTGAGGTTGACCCCGTGCAACCGCTGTGGCATCCATTTGTTCCCTTCGTCGGCTGCAGGGAAGAGCAGCCAGGTTTGGCCCTACTTGCTTCTTCGGTTGCCGGGCCCGTACCTGGCCATCCAGCGGAAGAGCTGGCAACGGGGCAGAGCGCCGCGGGCCTCTGCCCATTTTGGCAACCCTTGGGCTCGGGGGCCCCACGCAGCCACGGTGCTTTCCCACCGTTGACCTGGGCACCCGGGGCGTGTGCCTTTAGCACCCGGGTTCCCCGGGTGAGCAGTAACCCTGGAGGGGACACAGGAGGCACGCCGGCCCAGATGTATGTCCTCTCGCCCAGCCGGGGAAACTCTAAGGACATGGGGTCCCGACCAAGCTGGCACGGCCGCAAGGCCAAATGGAGAGGCCTGGTGACTCGGCCTCCCCAGACTGACTATGGGCCTGGGAGCACCGACTTCCCCGGTATGACCCGGTGGGGTCAGACCAGGTGCGTCGAACTGGGGGAGGGGGAGGAGTGTCACGGGATGGCCCAGCACCCTCAGCCAGGGGCGGTGCACAGTGACAGTGGTGGCTATGGACACTTGGGTGTGGTGGCACGCACCTAGTTTTACCAGTACTTTTATTTAGATGTGATTATTGTGTGGTGTAATAAGGTGTTCCCCGTTGGTTTATTGCGTAATGTATTTTCCCTTTGTCTGCCACGCCCGCCGCCATTTTCTGATCACCTCGTGGTCCAGATCAGAATACTCGGATCGTAAAATGGCCGAATCGGCAACTCCCCGATTCGTAACAGCCAATACGAATCGGGGCCAGGGTGCCTCCTGCCAGCGAGGGCCAATGGGACTTGTGTGGGCGGGCAGGGATCCCCATTGTATTCATAAGTGTGTAAAGTGATAAATGCGTGTGTTGTGAAAAATAAAGGGAGATTTTTCCAGTGCATCCAGCCTCGCCTGATGTCCTTTACTCTCCGCCGCATATACTGTCTGAGCATCCCGCGCGGTCTCAGGGTGCGGTGTCCAGACTTAAGATCAGAACGGACTTAAGATCAGAACGGACTTAAGATCAGAACGGACTTAAGATCAGAACGGACTTAAGATCAGAACGGACTTAAGATCAGAACCGAAGGCGCGGCCACGTACCGCGCTTCGGTATTACCATGAGCGGTGATCAGATCCGAAGATTCATCCGTTTAAAGATCCGAATATTCCTCACATAAGATCCGAATATTCCTCCGCAATCAGATCCGAATATTCCTCCGCGGCAGATCCGATCCCCAGATTCGCACGGCCGCCCGCAGACGCACTCCACACCCACAAGGTCAGTGAACCAGCTGCTCGGGACGCTGAGTGCCGTATGGCTCAGTGGTCGGGCTGGTTCTAGGCAGGGGTCCCCTCCACCGCCCGCTAACCCTTCCCCAGGGTCACGCCAGGCCGCACGAGACGCCGAGTGCGCGTCACTCGGTAGTCGGGCCAGCGGTAAGCGACGGGGGTCACGCAGATAGAGCACACCCGCAGGCGGAACAACATCTCCATTCCGTCATAAGCACATTCCTAAGTTTCTACGTATATTTCATTCTAGTTTCAGCTACAAACTTGCCCAGTTATTTTCAAGTGAACCAATATTCTGAACAAGATGGTCACCTGGCTTATAATGGCGGCCATCTTCCAGTCTATTTCCACTTCAACATAACCAACTTCAATAACATTAGTGAACTTATGGATCCAATGGTGTGGGGGTGGATGGGAACATGATTATATAATATATGTGGAGGGTCGCAGTGAATGGTTCCTTATCAGAGTTATGGTTGGAGATATTATGAGGAGAACTGTATCTGTCCCGTAAGGAAGAGCAGGAAGGGGCGGTTATGTAAAGAAGGACGAAAACTGAATAAATAGGAAAGTGGAGTAGGAAGGGAGGAGAGGGGTCAGGATGGAACAAAGGATGCACGTTACAGCCTTAGGTAAAGGCCCGGGGGTACCATTAAATATGGAAGTGAGGTACAGTATCATGAACAAGGTTTCTGTACAATATGATATAAAGATGATCTTCTAATTATGATTTGAAGCTTTCCTTAATATCACTACAAGCCTCCATTCTCTTTGGTTCAGCTTATTAGTTCTGAACCTAGCAACCAGTTGTTGTATCACAACATAATAACGGAACCCAGGTGCCAGAGGCAGAGCTACAAAAGAACAGAACCAATGAGAATGATGTCATAGGGTAGAGAGCATTGTACAGGTCACTATGGTTACGGATTGTGATGCAACTGGGCAGGGCTTTGTAAACACAGACAAAGTGCCATCAAGCAGCACTGTAAAGAGGAGCCTGATCAAGTGCAAGACGGGTGAGACCTGTGGGCTTCAACTGATGGATTAATAGATATAGTAATGGCTACTAACTATAACCTCTTAGCGCCCAGAGGGAGGGGCAGTCCTTCATGCCATGGCTTCCTAGAGATTTTTCCCAAAGGGTTTTTTTTCTCTCCTCCGAGCTGATGGACGACTCTTCGTGAGTCCAGAGGTTTCAAATAGTCCAGGCCTGTAGGTGGCCTATCTACTTAACAGGTTTAATTCTTCAAGACTAATTGTTAGTAGCAAAATCTAATAATTTTATTCTAAATCAAGAAAATTACGTTACTGTTCCATTTATATTTAAATCTCATTTTGTAATTTGGATGTTGAGTCTCCAGCTGGGAGATATTAAGAGATAAAGGGGGCGTCCTGAGACTCCAATACAGGGGATGGTTGATGCTTGTGTGAAGTGAATGTCTTTCTTGTAGGTCGAAATAGTGGACTGACCCGCGGTGGAGGTGGGTGGTCAGCCGACAGAGGAGATCGCCGGACCCCATAATGGAGTTAATGGCTGAGCCCTCTGATGAAGGCAATGGCCTGATCCTTGGATACCTCGGATGGCCTGAACCTTCTGTGGAGTGTATGGTCTGAGTGTCGGTTTAGTAGGTGGTCTGGCCCTCATATGAGATGGTCAGCCCATCTGTTGTGGATGATTGCCTGACCTTGTTGATGGAGGGGATGGACTTTCCTCATATTGAATATAAATGGAAAACAAAGTTAAAATAAATCTTATGAAAATTAAGGTAAAAAAATTTATAAAAATCAAAATGAATAAATAAAATTAAGTTTGACCTTTCATTTTTTGTCGTTTTATTCTATTCCTATTGGGTAAATGCCGGACACTTTGATACTACAATGACCAAATCATCTGCTGCTAGTCTCATAACAACACACGTAACCCCTTTACTGACAGATATTTTTTTTCACAATTTACATTTTTTAAACTAACAGATTCCCTCTGTTTTGTTTGTTTTTTTTCTGTTTCTAAAATTCTTTGCTAAACGGTGACCTTCAATGTGCTGAGAGCGGCAGAATAGGCTAAATTCAATTAAAACGCTTTGGTGGTTATAGAATAGAGCTAAGAGGTCTCCCAGTGACTTCTCCAATTGCAACGCATGAGATGCCATGAGAAGTTCCGTAAGGTCACCTACAGCCACTGGTTGGGTCATATTTGCAGGTTCCCCATTTAAAGTTCAGTATTGCTAATCAAGTCCTAATATCGAGGGGTATCTCTTTTGGTTATTTCAAGGTCTTTATTTAAAAAAAACGTCAGCAAAACATGACAACGCAAAGAAAGAATGGCCGCACAGGGTCAAATATTAAGAGTCAGAAAAGATATACTTAGCAGTACAGTAATTAATAATAAAAAATAAAAAAATTAAATTAAAGGAGAGTGGGGAACTGGGCTGGAAAGGGAAACAAATGTGACTCTCCCCACTCTCACCCGAAAGCCCAACGGACTACGGGAGGCCTAGGAGGGGAATAGTCACGAGGCCAGGGCACTCAGGGACACGCCTCTAGACTCGAGAGCATGGCCTTTCCAATGATACCAAACATGGCTATGTTTCATGTAAAATAAAGAAAACGTTTTTAAAAATAATAATAAATAAATAAAAATGTATTTAATTTAAAATTTATTAATGCAGCACTCTTGTTTACTTATCAATTATAATTTGAACAATAGTGCTGCATGATATAAAAATGACATTGTTTTTTTTAATCTAAAATAGCATATTTACTCAGAAATATTACAGTAACGAGTTCCCTTTTCTATTTTTTTAGAAAGAGTACCCCACAGAATATATAAACGTAACGGCTCGGATGATAAAACGTGAAAAAATTACTTTAGACGAGTGAAATTTTAATGGGAATTCACGTTTCTTTCACATTTTTTAAAACTGAAAAAGAGAAATTAACTGTTTTTCTCGTAAGACATTGCTGAACACAAATATATGTATTTTATTACAGTAATAGCTAAGAGTTCTATGTCATTCACACTTAAAATACAATGCAGAGCTTTGATAATAGCAAAAGTTACTATTTTCACATAGTTTTTAGATTTTTTTTCATATTAAAATATATTTTATATATAAATCTTTGAGGGAAAACGAAAGCCCTATTTCTCCTGAACAAAATGATATAGTAAGGGTGGGTGCACTTAATATGAAAGAGGTAAATTATGGTTGACCAGGCGAATAGCTGAAATTCTACTTTTAGAAGTGTTCCGAACTTGTAAAATTGCCCCTGTTCTTAAGGGGTTAATCTAATTCTCCATTCATTATTGTCACACTCTACGGAATCTGTTGATGCTATATAAATCATGATAATATTAATTGTTGGTTTACAAGCTTCTAACTATCAATATCTCTTGATTTATATAATGTTCATTTTAAGGGTGGTAATCTAATACAGTGAGCTGTATAGGCTGCACAGTTTATTCAGTTTTTATCTATTATATTTTTTCTTTTTGTCCTCTGTTAGAGACCTATTTTCCAACAAGCTTTTTGGGTTTCTACTCCTATGAATAACCAATAACTGACAATCGGATCCCAGAGGTTGAGTGACCCTTTTACCCTGATCTTAACAGCTGAGATTAATCCTATACGGTTAAATTAAAATTATTTTGACACTCTATATTTAAATTTCAATTAATAAAAAATAGAAAAAATCAATAATTAAGATTAACGTAATGAGCTGTATATGTTACATTGTAACCGGAATCAGACGGGTTCACTCGGAACGAGGCCGGACCGGACACGAGCAAGGATTGTCTGAACACGAGTCTCTTCAGGAAAGGCAAACTTTATTGTGATATCACAACAGATGCTCAAACAGGATTCAATCGCAAAGAATGAGCCCCGAGTCCCTCGTGACATCCAATCTTATACCCCAAATACATAATTAGGTACATCCCAATTAGCCCACCTCCCGACACTCTCCACCTCCCACCCCACGTGGGTTAATACCTCCCTTAGTCTAATACAAAAGACATTTCATTAATTGGCCGTAAATTGGCAAACTTTGTGTTAGTTTCAGTAAATCATGATTAGTTGCTCTTACTGTTCCGGGCTGCGTCCCTTTCCCTAGCGTCTCCAATTATTTGTTACAGATGGCACCTGGTCTGATCTCTATACTCCTTTGTATTTCTGCGGGCCCCAACGACCTTGGAGTATCTACTTCTCTTCTCTCCTCCGTGCCAGGAACAGCAGAGATCTTTCTCAGGGCTTTAATTGCTTTTTCTGCTACTCTAGCACATTCCTAAGTTTCTACGTATATTTCATTCTAGTTTCAGCTACAAACTTGCCTAGTTATTTTCAAGTGAACCAATATTCTGAACAAGATGGTCACCTGGCTTATAATGGCGGCCATCTTCCAGTCTATTTCCACTTCAACATAACCAACTTCAATAACATTAGTGAACTTATGGATCCAATGGGTGGGGGGTGGATGGGGAACATGATTATATAATATATGTGGAGGGTCGCAGTGAATGGTTCCTTATCAGAGTTATGGTTGGAGATATTATGAGGAGAACTGTATCTGTCCCGTAAGGAAGAGCAGGAAGGGGCGGTTATGTAAAGAAGGATGAAAACTGAATAAATAGGAAAGTGGAGTAGGAAGGGAGGAGAGGGGTCAGGATGGAACAAAGGATGCACGTTACAGCCTTAGGTAAAGGCCCGGGGGTACCATTAAATATGGAATTGAGGTACAGTATCATGAACAAGGTTTCTGTACAATATGATATAAAGATGATCTTCTAATTATGATTTGAAGCTTTTCTTAATATCACTACAAGCCTCCATTCTCTTTGGTTCAGCTTATTAGTTCTGAACCTAGCAACCAGTTGTTGTATCACAACATAATAACGGAACCCAGGTGCCAGAGGCAGAGCTACAAAAGAACGGAACCAATGAGAATGATGTCATAGGGTAGAGAGCATTGTACAGGTCACTATGGTTACGGATTGTGATGCAACTGGGCAGGGCTTTGTAAACACAGACAAAGTGCCATCAAGCAGCACTGTAAAGAGGAGCCTGATCAAGTGCAAGACGGGTGAGACCTGTGGGCTTCAACTGATGGATTAATAGATATAGTAATGGCTACTAACTATAACCTCTTAGCGCCCAGAGGGAGGGGCAGTCCTTCATGCCATGGCTTCCTAGAGATTTTTCCCAAAGGGTTTTTTTTCTCTCCTCCGAGCTGATGGACGACTCTTCGTGAGTCCAGAGGTTTCAAATAGTCCAGGCCTGTAGGTGGCCTATCTACTTAACAGGTTTAATTCTTCAAGACTAATTGTTAGTAGCAAAATCGAATAATTTTATTCTAAATCAAGAAAATTACGTTACTGTTCCATTTATATTTAAATCTCATTTTGTAATTTGGATGTTGAGTCTCCAGCTGGGAGATATTAAGAGATAAAGGGGGCGTCCTGAGACTCCAATACAGGGGATGGTTGATGCTTGTGTGAAGTGAATGTCTTTCTTGTAGGTCGAAATAGTGGACTGACCCGCGGTGGAGGTGGGTGGTCAGCCGACAGAGGAGGCCGGACCCCATAATGGAGTTAATGGCTGAGCCCTCTGATGAAGGCAATGGCCTGATCCTTGGATACCTCGGATGGCCTGAACCTTCTGTGGAGTGTATGGTCTGAGTGTCGGTTTAGTAGGTGGTCTGGCCCTCATTTGAGATGGTCAGCCCATCTGTTGTGGATGATTGCCTGACCTTGTTGATGGAGGGGATGGACTTTCCTCATATTGAATATAAATGGAAAACAAAGTTAAAATAAATCTTATGAAAATTAAGGTAAAAATATTTATAAAAATCAAAATGAATAAATAAAATTAAGTTTGATCTTTCAATTTTTTCGTTTTATTCTATTCCTATTGGGTAAATGCCGGACACTTTGATACTACAATGACCAAATCATCTGCTGCTAGTCTCATAACAACACACGTAACCCCTTTACTGACAGATATTTTTTTTCACAATTTACATTTTTTAAACTAACAGATTCCCTCTGTTTTGTTGTGTTTTTTTCTGTTTCTAAAACTTCTTTGCTAAACGGTGACCTTCAATGTGCTGAGAGCGGCAGAATAGGCTAAATTCAATTAAAATGCTTTGGTGGTTATAGAATAGAGCTAAGAGGTCTCCCAGTGACTTCTCCAATTGCAACGCATGAGATGCCATGAGAAGTTCCGTAAGGTCACCTACAGGCCACTGGTTGGGTCATATTTGCAGGTTCCCCATTTAAAGTTCAGTATTGCTAATCAAGTCCTAATATCGAGGGTATCTCTTTTGGTTTTATATTCAAGGTCTTTATTTAAAAAACCGTCAGCAAAACATGACAACGCAAAGAAAGAATGGCCGCACAGGGTCAAATATTAAGAGTCAGAAAAGATATACTTAGCAGTACAGTAATTAATAATAAAATAAAAAATTTAATTAAAGGGGAGTGGGGAACTGGGCTGGAAAGGGAAACAAATGTGACTCTCCCCACTCTCACCCGAAAGCCCAACGGACTACGGGAGGCCTAGGAGGGGAATAGTCATGAGGCCAGGGCACTCAGGGACACGCCTCTAGACTCGAGAGCATGGCCTTTCCAATGATACCAAACATGACTATGTTTCATGTAAAATAAAGAAAACTTTAAAAAAAAATAATAATAAATAAATAAAAACGTATTTAATTTAAATTTATTAATGCAGCACTCTTTTTTACTTATCAATTATAATTTGAACAATACTGCTGCATGATATAAAATTACATTTTTTTAATCTAAAATAGCATATTTACTTCAGAAATTTACAGTAACGAGTTCCCTTTTCTATTTTTTTAGAAAGAGTACCCCACAGAATATATAAACGTAACGGTCTCGGATGATAAAACGTGAAAAAATTACTTTAGATGAGTGAATTTTTAATGGAAATTCACGTTTCTCTTACATTTTTTAAAACTGAAAAAGGAAATGAACTGTTTTTCTCGTAAGACATTGCTGAACACAAATATATGTATTTTATTACAGTAATAGCTAAGAGTTCTATGTCATTCACACTTAAAATACAATGCAGAGCTTTGATAATAGCAAAATTTCCTATTTTCACATAGTTTTTAGATTTCTTTTCATATTAAAATATATTTTATATATAAATCTTTGAGGGAAAACGAAGGCTCTATTTCTCTTTGAACAAAATGATATAGTAAGGGTGGGTGCACTTAATATGAAAGAGGTAAATTATGGTTGACCAGGCGAATAGCTGAAATTCTACTTTTAGAAGTGTTCCGAACATGTAAAATTGCCCCTGTTCTTAAGGGGTTAATCTAATTCTCCATTCATTATTGTCACACTCTACGGAATCTGTTGGTGCTATATAAATCATGATAATATTAATTGTTGGTTTACAAGCTTCTAACTATCAATATCTCCTGATTTATATAATGTTCAGTTTAAGGGTGGTAATCTAATACAATGAGCTGTATAGGCTGCACGGTTTATTCAGTTTTTTTTTTTTAAAACTTTATTTTTGACAAACTCAGTACAAAGTACAATACGTATATTCACATTCCCACTCCAGAAAGTATCCCTCCCAACCCACGTTCATCAATCGACGCCGCGACATATTTACCCCTTAAGCCGACGGTAATACATCAAAAAAATTTTTTTGAAAGTCTAAGAATATCGTTGCATTCGGTCTTAAGGGAGGAGACGATAGGGATCTGGTCAGGTACCAGTTAGTATATTCAAAATCTCTTTTAGTTTTGCAATAACATGTTCCGACAGACATGACATAAATTGTTCCCATTTTTCGAAAAAACTGTTGAACTTTATCATCTTTATGCAGAGTAGTCTCCACCCAATCATGTTGAAAAATCGCATAAAAACGGGGATAAAACATAGAAAACGTGGGGGGGAGGCGGCAATCCAGTTCCCTAAAATGGCCTTTTTAGCTACTGCGGATAACACTCCTAACAGGGCCCTCTGATTTCTGGTCAGTCCACGTCTTTCGCTGTCGGAGAGGAGGCCAAACAACGCCCAGTCAGGGGTGGTAGGTACTTTATATATAGGATCCGAACGCCGAATCTCCGTATGGAGTTCCAAAAGGGAGACACTAACGGGCAGGACCATAAGCAGTGAAATAGATCCGCGTTAGCAAGCATGCATTTGAGGCAGTGGCCAGAGCTGAGGGGTGTTAGATGGGCCAATCTATCCAGGGCTATATAGGCACCATGTAATATTTTCAAAAACATTTCGTCATATTCAGCCGAGGGGATTTGTTTACGTAAATGATTAGTGGCCGAAATTAAGGTGAAGGGTGATTGTTTGGGAAGCTGTACACACCAGGCTGCTAAGCCCGTGGTCGCTACCGACCAATCAAATTGAGGCCGAAGCAGAGCGCGCAATGCTGCGGTAGACGGGCCCAGAGACGCCTGAGTATCAAGGGGATTGGAAAAGTCCTGTGGTTTTAAGGTTTTTAACTGTGTTGTTACAAACGCTGACAACTGTATATAATATACCGAGTGGAGGGGGGTAGGGGCCACTAGTACACACAGATCTCTATAGGAGATAAGGGAGTGGGCTGGTCCCGACAATAGATGACCTATTTGAGTTAGACCTTTAGCCGCCAAAACCCGAAATGCAGAGGCCGCCGAGCCAGCCTGGAAAGCAGGGTTACGTAGCAATGGTTGGTAAATTGAGGATGACCAGGACAAGCCCCGCAGCCTACGCGCCCGGTACCACGCCTCCCGTCCCGCAAAAAGCAAAGGATTAGATCTCTGGGTAGGAGGGATCCTAGACAGAGGGGTGTGAAGGACAGCCAATGGGGATAGTGGGCAAGACATGGCTCAATCCAAAGCACAATCCGTGTACCTCGATGAGTCCGCGATCCAATCCGCCACTATGCGGTACAATGCTGCAATATTATAGGAATATATATCTGGTAAGTTCAACCCTCCCATAGTGTAGGGAAGCTGAAGTTTGCGTAGTGCTATGCGTGGCTTTCCCCCGCTCCAGATGAATCTAGTAAACAGAGCATGAATGTGAGCTATATCCTTTCGTTTGAGGAGAATAGGAAGCATTTGTATCGGGTAAAGGATACGTGGGAACGCGACCATTTTAATAAGATTGCATCTCCCCAAGTAAGACAACGGAAGTTTTGCCCAGGAGGCTAACTGGTTTTTCAGTTGAGACAGGAGCGGAGGTATGTTAACCTCGTATAATCTCGCTATATTGTCGGTATTGACACCCCTAGATATTTAAATGTTCCAGTTTGACACCAGCGAAAAGGACTGTGCTGCCTTATCAAGCTCCCGCAACTCGCACCTAACGGTATCGCTAACGTTTTATCATAGTTAATCTTAAATCCCGATGCTAAGTGAAATTCTTCCAAGTATGTCAAAAGTGTTGGGAGCGCCTTGTCAGGGTGGGAGAGGAAGAGGAGAAAATCGTCTGCAAAAGCTACTATGCGGACCTCCTGGGAACCTATGCGTATCCCGCTAAGATCTGGGCATGTTTGAAAAATCCTTAAGAGTGGTTCTAATGCTAGATTAAATAGTAGGGGGGAAAGCGTGCAGCCCTGCCGTGTGCCCCGTTCCAATATGAAAGGAGAGGAATTAAGGCCATTAGTCGTGATAATAGCGGAAGGATTATCATACAAAGCATTGAACAAATTAAGTATTGGGACACCAAAGGAGTGGTATTTCAAGAAGCACCGTAGATAGGACCATGAAATGCGGTCAAACGCCTCATCAGCATCGCAGCTAAGGAGTAAATCCGCCGAGTGAGTGCGGCTATTTGACGACCAGATAGCAGCTAGGGCTTTTCTAACATTTTGCGTGGAGTGGCGGCCTGTCAAGAACCCTGTTTGAGCGGGAGAGATGAATTGGGTTAGCGGGTCTGCAGTCGTCTAGCCATTATGGCCTGATAATAGTTTCAGATCAGTATTTAATAGGGAAATTGGGCGATAGGACGTTATTAGTAAAGGATCTTTACCAGGTTTAGGAATCATTATCATCCGAGATGCATTGAAGGAAGGTGGTGGGGCTTTTCCCTGTAATATATTATTGAACAAGGATGTGAGGTGAGGGACCAAGTAGCCCTCCAGTAATTTATAATATTCTGCAGAGAAGCCATCTGAGCCGGGGGTTTTATTGGAACGGAGGTGAGAGATTGCTGTAGTAATGTCACTGGAGCTAATTGGGGCATTTAGATTCTCTCTTAACTCAGGATCTAGTTCCGGCATACCTGCTGTTATAAAACATTTAGCCTGTACTTTCCACTCATCGAGTTCAGCTTTATAGAACGTCTCAAAATAGTCGCGGAACAGTCCGTTGATGTCTGATGGGTCAGTTAACATTTCACCCGTGGGGGTCTTGATTCTAGTTATCGCCGGGGCCGACGGGTGTTGCAATTTTAGTAGGTTGGCCAGGAGCTTCCCTGGTTTGTTGCCCCAGCGGAAGAAACGATTTTTCTGGTGTAGCCAGGAATATTGGGCCTTTTCGTCGGCTATTCTAGCATAGCTTTGCTTGTCCGCCTTATACTGTGCTGATGTGATAGGGGTAGGGTGTGTGACATGCATTCGATAAGAATTAACAAGGGAGGAGTGCGTCTCCAGCAGTCTTTTGTTGACTTCTTTACGTTTACGGACATATATTTGATTATGCAACCCCTCATGACCGGTTTAGCCGCCTCCCAAAACAAGTTAACATCCTCGACGTGTTCCAAATTATCGTCTAGGTAGTTATTCCAACTAAGTTCTAGGTGTGCTTTAAAATCACTGGAGTGGAGGAGAGACGTGGGAAAGCGCCAATTTCGGGAGCGTGGGAGTGGCGTTTTTAACTGTAGATCTATCGTGACAGGGGCATGGTAGGAAATGTGTATCATTCCTATCTTTGCGTCAACTATGGAGTGGTAGCAAGTCGAGGATAGTAGGAACATGTCTATACGAGAAAAGGAATCATGGGGATGTGAGTAAAATGAGTAGTCTCTACCTTCAGGATTGACATAACGCCAGGCGTCAAACAGAGCTAGATGGTCTTTTAAGAACCGAGGGCCAACTGAAGCCCATAAGGGAGCAGGGTTAGGGCCCCACGGGAGCGATCTAGGACAGGGTCCAAAACCGCATTAAAATCCCCGCCTATAATACAATGTGTAAAGGTGTATTGAAGGAGAGTCGAGTACAGATCAGAAAAGAATTGTAAGTGGGGAGGGTGAGGGGCATAGATACTCACTAATAAATAGGTCTCTCCCAGCACTGACATCAATACAATGGAGAAGCGACCGTGAGGGTCATTAGCTTCGTCAAGGACTGTAAACGGCAGGGATCTATTTAAAAGGATAGCAGTGCCTCTTTTTTTTGTTCTTGAAAGGGGCGGAAGTTTGATACCCAATCCAAGGAGATCGGAGATGGTTATCTGGGGAAGACCAGTGGGTCTCTTGTAAAAAGACCACATCGGGTTTCAATGTAGCTAAATGAGCAAGTATCTTCTTCCTTTTGATGGGAGAGTTTAACCCCTCCACATTCCAGGAGAGGAGTCTGAGGGAGGCTTTCAGGGTAGGTGGCTCAAGAGATGTCATGGGAGGGTCGCGAACTGATGGGGCACCCTAGAGTACCTATCCGAAGGAATATGGCAGAGCCACTCCTAAAGGGGGGACCAGGGTCGTCCCAGCTACAGCCCTGGAGCCCAGTGAGGGGAACACGCAATAGACTAAACGTCCTGATTCTGAGCGTCAATACATTTTTACACTTATATGGAACCATAACCTGTAACGGGGGTTCAGGAAGAAACCTAAACCGCAACATGAACAATAACAAAAGGATCAACAGGACCCCGAGATCAGATGTGGCTATGAACCATCCATCATCCAATCTCCAAAAGCACAACCTAAGGGAAAAGGAGAGTATTAGTTGCAGCACAACAAACAAGAATTGCGTCATAGTGTGAAGCCGCAAAGGCAGAATGAAGTCCAGGTACCACCACGTCATGACTTCCCTGTGCGCATTCTCGTAGATGGAGTGCGTGGAGGAAGAGGCGAAGTCGACCCTTCATGGAGTTGCCCCGGGAGGAGAGCCGCGCTCGCCTCAGCCGGAGAATCAAAATAGTGGGTTGCTCCATTAAAATTCACTCTCAGGCGAGCCGGATATAGCAACGAGAAACGAATGTCCTTTGCCACCAATTCCGAGCACAAAGGCGAGAACGCTCTTCGCTTCAGGGACACAGAAGCCGAAAAGTCCTGAAAAAGCCGCAGAGGGTTCCATTGTAATCCAAAGCGTTGGCCTTGCGAAAGGCTTGCAACAGGTTAGACTTGTCGACAAAATTGAGAAGTCTCATGATGACGACTCGAGGACGGCCCGCCCGCGCATTTAGATCAGGGCCTACTCTGTGCACTCGTTCCACCGCCAAAGGAAGGTCAGGGGCGCCCAAGCCCAATTGAGTAGGTAACCAGTTGGAAGCCCAGTCCTGTAGGGCTCGTCCCCTCACGGTCTCCGGGAGGCCAACCACACGTAAATTATTGCGACGGCTCTGATTCTCCAAGTCGTCCAATTTCTCAGTCAGTGTGTGAATAACAGATTGTTGTGCGTCCACCTGCGCCTTCAGTGGATTAACATCATCCTCAAGGGTCGAGACCCGTTCCTCGACTTCAGTGAGTCTTTGTGCTTGTGATGTCAACTGGGATAAGACAGATTCGATGGTCGAGGAGAGTCGTCCGAGTTTTTCATCTAGCAAGGGAGACAACACCGCTGAGATGTCTGCCAAGCAGACTCGGGAGTCTTGTCGACTGATGTCAGAAGGAGGAGAGGTGGATAGCGCTGACTGTGATAGATCCAGTTGGGAGTCAACAGGCAGAGTAGACGGTGAGGGAGGCAGAGTCAATCTATGAGATAGCTTTGAGGTTCCTTTTGATGATAATTTATCCGAGGTTTTCTTGTTTGTTTTGCTTGAAGATACAAATTTTTCCATATTGATGAAGGGAGGGAGCGCACAAGACTGAGCTCTGATTGTGGTTATAATTAGGAACCGTGGTAGGGTAACTCTACCGCTAAACCACAGCGACAGACAGGAGTACGGATGTCCCCAATCGGCGGAGATATAGTAAAAGAAAAGGTAGATGTGGAAATATAAATTGGCCTGGGGGCCTCAAGACCATTAATAATATGAAAAACTTGGTAAAAGATAGAGCGCCCCCTAACAAAAGGGGGCTTAAAAAAATTATTGATTTGTCCTTATTTTTTTTTATTTTTTTTCTCCTTTAAGTTCCTTTTTCCCTCCTTTCCGTTTGTTTGTCCTCGTTACCTAGAAAGGCGTGCAACGTAGGTGAAAAGTTGTAGGGATTGGTGTGTAGGAGGGTAGGGTTGTTGGCAAGGTCCGTCGGAGCGTGTTCAGATTCCCAACGTGTAGAGCCTGAAGCCCAATGAGACAGGGCAGTGAAGGTCCAGCCAAGCACCCCAAGAGACCTGGCAAGGAAAAATTAAGCTGAGCAGGACGCCACCTATTTAAAGGAGACTGAAAAATTGAGAATAGAGCCCTAGGGGAGTCTCTAGGACCAAGAAAAATTAACGTGTAGGATGCCCCAGGAGAGCCCCAGGGCGGAAAAATTGAGGGGCAAGTATCCGATTTCCCACTGCCGCTCTCGGCACGTAACCGAGGCCTGAGATCCTCCACGTGGCCCCGGCAAGATGGCGGCCGGCTGCCACGGAACACCGCCCTTTATGGCAGAAGGATATTATGCCGGTAAAACAGGTAGGGTCGAAAGGAGGGCCCCAATATCCGTGCTTGGGGTCCTGATCGTCACCAAAGGCAGTCCGTTGGGGGTCCAGGAATTCGTGTCTTATGTCGGGGGGACACAAAAATTAGTTCAGAGGTTGTGGTCCCTCTGCCACTGTGGTGAGCCCGGTCACAGTCGGGTGTCAATCCCGCGGCAGCATCAAAGGGGATAGTGATGGTGGACAATGACCACCGCGAGACTGCACCTGCGAGAGGGCCACCACCTGTCGAGGACCAATTTCAGAAATACAGCGGCGGAGCAGTGCATACAGCCTCCGGTTAGTTGGAACACTCGCGGGCAGAACGGAGCGCCGCCACGCGGCCCCCGCAAGATGGCTGTCGTCACCGCTCGAGCCGTTCACTGCCTGGGTGGTCGGTACGGGGGGGCGCTCACCTCCAGAGCCGGCCGCCCTCGAAACCGTCAGCGCGTCCGGGTCCATCCAGCAGAGGTGTAGGAAACAGGGGAGGGTTGAGGTTCCTGTAGGCCACCGAGGGGCCCAAAATGGCGGCCGAGAGCGGCCTGGCGACTCCAGGGAAGGGAGTGCTGCGTTTCCGGAGCCTGCCGAAAAATGTTCAAAAAAGAGCAGCTAACGATAGGGAGAGCTTCTGCCCCGTTAATATGTCCTGGTGGACTCTCAAAAGCCCGAAACTAGCAGGGTTGGGGGAGCGTTAGGCAGAGCTCATGTTAAAAGCAGCCATTCAGTCGGCCCGCCTCCCGGAAGTCCAGTTTATTCAGTTTTTATTTATTATATTTTTTCTTTTTGTCCTCTGTTAGAGACCTATTTTCCAACAAGCTTTTTGGGTTTCTACTCCTATGAATAACCAATAACTGACAATCGGATCCCAGAGGTTGAGTGACCCTTTTACCCTGATCTTAACAGCTGAGATTAATTCTATACGGTTAAGTTAAAATTATTTTGACATTCTATATTTAAATTTCTTTTAATAAAAAATAGAAAAAATCAATAATTAAGATTAACGTAATGAGCTGTATATGTTACATAACCAACTTCAATAACATTAGTGAATTTATGGATCCAATGGGTGGGGGGTGGATGGGGAACATGATTATATAATATATGTGGAGGGTCGTAGTGAATGGTTCCTTATCAGTGTTATGGTTGGAGATATTATGAGGAGAACTGTATCTTTCCCGTAAGGAAGAGCAGGAAGGGGCGGTTATGTAAAGAAGGATGAAAACTGAATAAATAGGAAAGTGGAGTAGGAAGGGAGGAGAGGGGTCAGGATGGAACAAAGGATGCACGTTACAGCCTTAGGTAAAGGCCCGGGGGTACCATTAAATATGGAATTGAGGTACAGTATCATGAACAAGGTTTCTGTACAATATGATATAAAGATGATCTTCTAATTATGATTTGAAGCTTTTCTTAATATCACTACAAGCCTCCATTCTCTTTGGTTCAGCTTATTAGTTCTGAACCTAGCAACCAGTTGTTGTATCACAACATAATAACGGAACCCAGGTGCCAGAGGCAGAGCTACAAAAGAACGGAACCAATGAGAATGATGTCATAGGGTAGAGAGCATTGTACAGGTCACTATGGTTACGGATTGTGATGAAACTAGGCAGGGCTTTGTAAACACAGACAAAGTGCCATCAAGCAGCACTGTAAAGAGGAGCCTGATCAAGTGCAAGACGGGTGAGACCTGTGGGCTTCAACTGATGGATTAATAGATATAGTAATGGCTACTAACTATAACCTCTTAGCGCCCAGAGGGAGGGGCAGTCCTTCATGCCATGGCTTCCTAGAGATTTTTCCCAAAGGGTTTTTTTTCTCTCCTCCGAGCTGATGGACGACTCTTCGTGAGTCCAGAGGTTTCAAATAGTCCAGGCCTGTAGGTGGCCTATCTACTTAACAGGTTTAATTCTTCAAGACTAATTGTTAGTAGCAAAATCTAATAATTTTATTCTAAATCAAGAAAATTACGTTACTGTTCCATTTATATTTAAATCTCATTTTGTAATTTGGATGTTGAGTCTCCAGCTGGGAGATATTAAGAGATAAAGGGGGCGTCCTGAGACTCCAATACAGGGGATGGTTGATGCTTGTGTGAAGTGAATGTCTTTCTTGTAGGTCGAAATAGTGGACTGACCCGCGGTGGAGGTGGGTGGTCAGCCGACAGAGGAGATCGCCGGACCCCATAATGGAGTTAATGGCTGAGCCCTCTGATGAAGGCAATGGCCTGATCCTTGGATACCTCGGATGGCCTGAACCTTCTGTGGAGTGTATGGTCTGAGTGTCGGTTTAGTAGGTGGTCTGGCCCTCATATGAGATGGTCAGCCCATCTGTTGTGGATGATTGCCTGACCTTGTTGATGGAGGGGATGGACTTTCCTCATATTGAATATAAATGGAAAAAAAGTTAAAATAAATCTTATGAAAATTAAGGTAAAAATATTTATAAAAATCAAAATGAATAAATAAAATTAAGTTTGACCTTTCATTTTTTGTCGTTTTATTCTATTCCTATTGGGTAAATGCCGGACACTTTGATACTACAATGACCAAATCATCTGCTGCTAGTCTCATAACAACACACGTAACCCCTTTACTGACAGATATTTTTTTTCACAATTTACATTTTTTAAACTAACAGATTCCCTCTGTTTTGTTGTTTTTTTTCTGTTTCTAAAATTTCTTTGCTAAACGGTGACCTTCAATGTGCTGAGAGCGGCAGAATAGGCTAAATTCAATTAAAACGCTTTGGTGGTTATAGAATAGAGCTAAGAGGTCTCCCAGTGACTTCTCCAATTGCAACGCATGAGATGCCATGAGAAGTTCCATAAGGTCACCTACAGCCACTGGTTGGGTCATATTTGCAGGTTCCCCATTTAAAGTTCAGTATTGCTAATCAAGTCCTAATATCGATGGGTATCTCTTTTGGTTTTATATTCAAGGTCTTTATTTAAAAAAAACGTCAGCAAAACATGACAACGCAAAGAAAGAATGGCCGCACAGGGTCAAATATTAAGAGTCAGAAAAGATATACTTAGCAGTACAGTAATTAATAATAAAATAAAAAATTAAATTAAAGGGGAGTGGGGAACTGGGCTGGAAAGGGAAACAAATGTGACTCTCCCACTCTCACCCGAAAGCCAACGGACTACGGGAGGCCTAGGAGGGGAATAGTCATGAGGCCAGGGCACTCAGGGACACGCCTCTAGACTCGAGAGCATGGCCTTTCCAATGATACCAAACATGACTATGTTTCATGTAAAATAAAGAAAACGTTTTTAAAAATAATAATAAATAAATAAAAATGTATTTAATTTAAAATTTATTAATGCAGCACTCTTGTTTACTTATCAATTATAATTTGAACAATAGTGCTGCATGATATAAAAATGACATTGTTTTTTTAAATCTAAAATAGCATATTTACTCAGAAATATTACAGTAACGAGTTCCCTTTTCTATTTTTTTAGAGAGAGTACCCCACAGAATATATAAACGTAACGGCTCGGATGATAAAACGTGAAAAAATTACTTTAGACGAGTGAAATTTTAATGGGAATTCACCTTTCTTTCACATTTTTTAAAACTGAAAAAGAGAAATTAACTGTTTTTCTCGTAAGACATTGCTGAACACAAATATATGTATTTTATTACAGTAATAGCTAAGAGTTCTATGTCATTCACACTTAAAATACAATGCAGAGCTTTGATAATAGCAAAAGTTACTATTTTCACATAGTTTTTAGATTTTTTTCATATTAAAATATATTTTATATATAAATCTTTGAGGGAAAACGAAAGCCCTATTTCTCCTGAACAAAATGATATAGTAAGGGTGGGTGCACTTAATATGAAAGAGGTAAATTATGGTTGACCAGGCGAATAGCTGAAATTCTACTTTTAGAAGTGTTCCGAACTTGTAAAATTGCCCCTGTTCTTAAGGGGTTAATCTAATTCTCCATTCATTATTGTCACACTCTACGGAATCTGTTGATGCTATATAAATCATGATAATATTAATTGTTGGTTTACAAGCTTCTAACTATCAATATCTCTTGATTTATATAATGTTCATTTTAAGGGTGGTAATCTAATACAGTGAGCTGTATAGGCTGCACGGTTTATTCAGTTTTTATTTATTATATTTTTTCTTTTTGTCCTCTGTTAGAGACCTATTTTCCAACAAGCTTTTTGGGTTTCTACTCCTATGAATAACCAATAACTGACAATCGAATCCCAGAGGTTGAGTGACCCTTTTACCCTGATCTTAACAGCTGAGATTAATCCTATACGGTTAAATTAAAATTATTTTGACACTCTATATTTAAATTTCAATTAATAAAAAATAGAAAAAATCAATAATTAAGATTAACGTAATGAGCTGTATATGTTACATTGTAACCGGAATCAGACGGGTTCACTCGGGACGAGGCCGGACCGGACACGAGCAAGGATTGTCTGAACACGAGTCTCTTCAGGAAAGGCAAACTTTATTGTGATATCACAACAGATGCTCAAACAGGATTCAATCGCAAAGAATGAGCCCCGAGTCCCTCGTGACATCCAATCTTATACCCCAAATACATAATTAGGTACATCCCAATTAGCCCACCTCCCGATGACACTCTCCCACCCCACGTGGGTTAATACCTCCCTTAGTCTAATACAAAAGACATTTCATTAATTGGCCGTAAATTGGCAAACTTTGTGTTAGTTTCAGTAAATCATGATTAGTTGCTCTTACTGTTCCGGGCTGCGTCCCTTTCCCTAGCCTCTCCAATTATTTGTTATAGATGGCACCTGGTCTGATCTCTATACTCCTTTGTATTTCTGCGGGCCCCAACGACCTTGGAGTATCTACTTCTCTTCTCTCCTCCGTGCCAGGAACAGCAGAGATCTTTCTCAGGGCTTTAATTGCTTTTTTCTGCTACTCTAGCACATTCCCAAGTTTCTACGTATATTTCATTCTAGTTTCAGCTACAAACTTGCCTAGTTATTTTCAAGTGAACCAATATTCTGAACAAGATGGTCACCTGGCTTATAATGGCGGCCATCTTCCAGTCTATTTCCACTTCAACATAACCAACTTCAATACATTAGTGAACTTTATGGATCCAATGGGGTGGGATGGTGGATGGATGGCGGTGGGATATGGTGATGTAACATATATTATTATAAGTGGGTGGATGGGGATTGCGCAGTGAATGGTTCCTTATCAGAGTTATGGTTGGAGATATTATGAGGAGAACTGTATCTGTCCCGTAAGGAAGAGCAGGAAGGGGCGGTTATGTAAAGAAGGATGAAATGAATAAATAGGAAAGTGGAGTAGGAAGGGAGGAGAGGGGTCAGGATGGAACAAAGGATGCACGTTACAGCCTTAGGTAAAGGCCCGGGGGTACCATTAAAATATGGAATTGAGGTACAGTATCATATAAACAAGGTTTCTGTACAATATGATATAAAGATGATCTTCTAATTATGATTTGAAGCTTTTCTTAATATCACTACAAGCCTCCATTCTCTTTGGTTCAGCTTATTAGTTCTGAACCTAGCAACCAGTTGTTGTATCACAACATAATAACGGAACCCAGGTGCCAGAGGCAGAGCTACAAAAGAACGGAACCAATGAGAATGATGTCATAGGGTAGAGAGCATTGTACAGGTCA
>RXON01002666.1:0-67972 GCA_009667805.1 Leptobrachium leishanense
GCCCCATCCCCTGAGCCACCGTGACAAATAGTGGTGCAGGCCAGGGTCACTTTACTGATGCCCTTTTTAATTTTTTTAGTCACGACGCCCAGGGATGTCAAATGAAGGCACCCATTGCCAGTGTCTTCACCGTATGATGCGGGACTACCTAGGGGCAAGGGCAGACCTGGATACCTTTACAGCAGATGATCCACTGGCTTACTCAGTGTTGAGATTGGGTCACTGGTCAGAACTTAGCCAATATGCTATACAGCTACTAGGTTGCCCTTCATCCAGCGTGCTTTCTGAAAGCACGTTCAGTGCCGCTGGACTTTTTGTCACAGAAAAAAGAGTGCGTCTTTCCACCGACTCTGTAGACCGGCTGACATTTATAAAAATGAATCAGTCCTGGATCAGCAGCTATCAATCCCCTGATGCTGACGTAACTGAATAGATCGGGATCTCTTCTGCATTCACAAAACCTCCACCACTGAACTCTTCCACAATACCACAAAGGGGTTACAGTGTGATGGCACTTGCTGGAACAACAACGAAAAAACAAAAAAAGTTGAGGCCAATAGGTACTTAGCTAAGGATTAAACCTTAAAAAATAGTGTGCACTAAAGAGGAATCCGAACGAAAGTTCAGAAAAAGTACCGTTATTAAACCGTAAGAGGCTCCAGGGTCCTAATTTCCGCAATTTACTTAATTTTATTAATCACACACAAACATATATGATAGACATACATATAAAAAACATAGATAGAGTAAATATTGAGGCGATATTGATGTGGCCTAATATCATTAGGAGATCTCAGCAATGGTGGATATAATGATAATTCAATCTATATGTCCCTAGATAGAATGATAAGGATAGTCCTATTCAATTATAATATGCATGATGTGATGTGTCAACCCATAGACAACAGGATAATTGAATTGCCTAGAGAGAAAAAAGAGGTAGACTTGTATACTTCAACTCTAAGATATATTATCAGTGAGTCAGAACCAATTAGAAAATCTGACGTCGTCTGTCGTAATTCTATGATGGTCCACTGGTGATTATAAAAGACTACCGCATAAGGAACCAAAGATTGATTAATGATGATCGTTGTAAAGATCCACTTAATGGCCAATTGATTGATTGCAATAGAGTAATTGAGAGGAATTAATCAAGAAAAATAGATGAGATTCAATTGGAGATTCTTCATAGTCTATGTTTGGCAAAGTGGAATGTCTATTCATATCATTATCGATGAATAAAATTGAGATCACATATTGCATGCCATAACATACATACTGGCAAAAAACCTTAATTAATAGAAGCGCCCTCCAATTGTATGCAAGAGGGAGGATGGCAGATGATTATAACAAAACTCTCTTATCGTTGATAAGAGGGAAAAACAGCCTCCCTATGAAAATACACTTCTTAAGCTGTATGAATGCTATAAATGGTTCATGTAAGGTATCTAGATAGTTCAATAAAACGTTACAGATTTCCTCTCAACCTCATGGAGATGAGTAGAATGATTTCACTTGCAAAGTAATGATCAGCAGAGTAGAAGAGAGATATTTTCTCAAGAGATATCATTGCTCGCAATCCGTATATAGCAGGAAAGGATAATTCTACTCTTTTTTATTGCACATAAATAACGGTTCTTATGCCACAAGGTTAAATTTCAAATAAACTCCATACAACCAAAAACCTTGGTGTTGAATGGCTAAATAGCCTCCATTTGCACCTAATTAAATTGCAATCAAGGAAAAGTAAAGTGAAAAAAACAATGTTTGCCCGTATATCCAGGCTATCCTAATCCTTGACCACAGGAAAAAACGGTTTGTATGAACGTTTGCTTTCCGAAAAATATAAACAGTGATAAATAATTGCTCCCCTGTTTTCAATCTGATAATTCCAGAAGGTACCACAGTTCATATAGAATGATTACCACGCAATAACGGTCAATAGGGAGGAAAAAGCAGAAAAAATATATATTTGTCGATTCTTAATTCCCGATGGTCTCATAATCAGCCACAGCTTTCCTCTCTTACAATACCCATACAGCTGAATTGCTAAACCATGCAACAGACTGCATTATGCTCAAATATCATCAAATCCATCAATTGTTTAAATCGCCATTCATATAACCAGACTGGGGTGTACCCAGAAAAAAACAACAACAACTGTTAAAAACATGAATCGATATTGCTCAACGCGTTTCGAAAGTAAAAACTTTCTTCATCAGGAGCGAAATATTGTGTGTGTCGCTCGCCATCTCAGAATTTATACTTATCGTTCCCCTGTAAATCATTGATGTCTTCTCAGGTTCCTTAATTGGGACTGATTATTGATAGGGAGTATGTGTGTCTCCGTAGGTGGATACATATGCGTTCCATACTTGGTCAGTGAACCGCATCTATTTCCTCTCTTCTCTGCGCTTGAGGAGACGGATCCATTCTGGTCAGCGTAGCAACAGTTTCATTCTAAAGCTTGACCGGATCTTTACATAATCGTACCCCGCTACGTGTACATAACACCACAGAACATCAATAGTAAATTGCAACTCATTCCATGTATATTACATCTTTGATTGATTCTTTGTATAGAAAAGTGTTGGATCGGTTCCAACCCCTATCGTAAACCATATTAATCCTTCTGCTATATAACTATGGTCATATATTTGAGGAGTAAGAACAATATTTTGAGATTTTATGTATAGGGAATAGTAAAGAGTAAAAATCTTCATTAGTCTATTCCTAAAACCTCACTCAACTCCATAACCATAGATCCATATAAACAATGGATTGATTACTGTAAACCATATTGGATCTTATACTTTAGAGGTTGCTTTTAATGTACATTGGATAGGAGTTATAATAATATCATTTTAGATTCTTGATAAAATTGAGTATGATCCATGTCTAAACTTTGACTTAAAGACATACTGACAGGGATCGTATAATCTGAATGGCGAGATGAGTCAACAAGATTATTATAGAGGATTAATTGGAAAGGACAATAATTCTCATGTATTATCCATCGCCTATAAACGGTGTGAATGTGAATCCTTCATTGAGACCCTGCGGAGACAGGGTACCCAACCGATAGATCCAAAAAGCTTCTCTCTGCCTTAGTCTTATATCCCAATTACCTTTCCGTGGTCCCGGGCGTACTTGATCTATAACTTTAAATAGTAAGTTTGAAGCGCTACCTCCATGAAAGTTTTTAATATGTCTGGAAATAGGTGTTTCTTTCACATAGTGAATAGATCTAACATGTTCAAGAATACGAGTTCTAAATTCTCTGATAGTTTTACCAACATATTTGGCTCCGCAAGGGCATGTGATTTGATATACCACTCCCTTAGTTATAAAAATTATTAACTGTAAATATTTTAGAGCTATCATGATTGTGGAAGGTCTTTGAGCTCTTAGAGATGAAATTACAGGCTTTACACCTCCCACATTTATATGTGCCCTTCAGGGAGTTCTGTAGCCAGTTGGATTTCTGTTTTTTAGATCTCTGAAAATGGCTTTGAACCAATATGTCGTTAAGGTTCTTTGATCTTCTTGCGGTCATGATTACAGATGGTGAGATTTTCTTCTTCAAGTGTCTATCCTGTGAAAGGATAGGCCAGAATCTGTTACAAATCTCTTTGATTTTTTCCCATCCAATATCAAAGTTTCCAATCAGTCTAATATTATAATCGTTTTTTTCCCGTATCGGTCAAAAGGCTGTCCCGTGTACAAAGCGATGCCCGTTTATATGCTCTTTTGAGAGTTTTATTGGGGTATCCTTTATCTTTAAAGGCTTGCCGTAAAGTTTTCGCTTTCTCTCTAAATTCAGTCTCAGTACTGCAAATTCTTCGTAATCTTAAATATTTACCGACTGGAATTCCCTTTTTGAGAGGTCTTGGGTGAAAACTGTCCCATCGTAAGAGGCTATTCGTTGCGGTTGGTTTTCGATATAGACTTGTATGTGGATTTAGATTATGGTTTTTACTGATACTGATATCTAAAAAATTAATCATAGTATTACTTGTATCGTAGGTGAATTTCAGATTCAGTTGATTATCATTGAGGATTTCCATAAATTCTTCGAAGGATCCTTTATTACCACTCCAAAATACCAGTATGTCATCAATATAACGTTTCCAAATAACAATATAGTCTAAACAATTTTCCATTTTAGCGTTGAAAACAATCTTCTCCTCCCACCAACTCAAGTAGATATTAGCATATGTTGGGGCGCAAGATGTTCCCATTGCCATTCCAACTTTTTGACGATAGATCTTGCCATCAAAGAGAAAAAAATTATGTGTCAAAATAAATGATAGCAGTTGAATTATGAAGGACTGATGAATTTCAGAGAAGCGTTCATCTTTTTCGATGAAATATTGTACACATTTGAGCCCCAACTCATGAGGTATACTGCTGTATAGTGATTCAACGTCAATACTACATAACATACAGTTCTCCGGTATAGGTGTTTCGTTAAGAATTTTAAGCATTTGTTTGGTATCCCGGATATATGACGGAAGAGATTCCACTGTTCTCCTGAGTGCTTTATCTATGTAAATACTGCTGTTTTGTGTTAGATTATTACGACCAGATACTATAGGTCTGCCAGGTGGAGGTGTTTTTCCTTTATGCATTTTTGGAAGAGCATAAAAAGTAGATATGGTCGGTTGGTTAGGGTTCATAAACTGAAACTCTTTTTTCGAGATAAGATCTTTTTCCAAGGCTTCGTTCAGAATATTCCTTAGTTCGTTGGAATAAATTTCGGTAGGATCAGCTGATAATATCTGATATGTATTGGTGTCATCTAGAATCTTCAATACCATTTTACAGTATTGATCGTTATTTAATATGACAATATTACCTACCTTGTTGGATTTTTTGATGACGATGTCATCCATGTCTTTTAATTCTGACAGAGCTTGCTGTTCCTTTAATGTCATATTATTGTCTGTTTGATCTTGTAATTCACTAGTATTGATTTTATCGATCTCATTGCATACTAGTTTGCAAAATGTATCTAGATGACTATATTCTGCTAGCCATGGAGTAAATTTACTTTTTAACATCAAATCTGTTTTAAATTGCGTATTTGTGGATTCAACGTTAAATAGATCAGTCAGGATAGATAGTGTCTCCTGATCTGTCTCGTCCAGGCCATATCGTATAGATGTTTTTTCCAGCTGTATTGCATGGAATTTCTTAAGAGCCAATTTTCTTCTGAATAAATGAATATCTTTAACCCATTCAAATGCATTGAATTTCGGTCTAGGAATATAATTTAGACCTTTTTTGAGGACTTGTAGATGGTGTTCAGAGAATATTTTATCAGTAAGATTCATGATTTGTAAGTCATTCGGAATGTCTTTATCCTGAGTGGTATTTAGGGAGCCCTCTAGATGTCTGTCTATTAGAATCTCCCCCACTTGTTTCTTTTGCGTTCCCTTTTCTTCTTCATCTGAGGAGGTGATCCCACCTCGGCCTCGCTTTGATCTAAAAAACTCACATTCTTTTTCAAAATTTCTCTATTATTAGAAGTGCTTGGAATTGGGTTATCATCCTCTGTATCAGTGGTTTCATATTCCGAGGTGGAAACCACATCTGCTCTTTTCTGAGGATTTTTCTTAATCTGATGTTTAAAGATTTTACCAGATTTAAAATCAAACGAATCTCGTAAGAATTTACTATGTTTTCGTTGTCTAATTCTGCCATCATATTTGTCTAAGTTAGACTTGAGACGTTGTTCAAGATTCGAAAATGATGGTTGATTATTAAATTCCTGTACTGATTCTAGTCCCTTTTTGATGGGTTCTTCCAATTCTACAAGTATCTCTTGTTCATTGAAAGGCACAATATTTGGCTGCACTGACACCTGTGCCAGATTTATATAATTTAAATTGTTTGAACCGCAGGGTCCAACCCTGCACTCTTCCACAATACCACAAAAGGGTTATGGTGTGAAGGCACTTGCTGCCATGAAAGGCACAAAATTTGGCTGCATTGACGCCTGTGCCAGATTTATATCATTTTAATTTTTTGAACCGCATGATCCAACCCTGCACTCTTCCACAATACCATGGAAGGGTGACGGTGTGAAGGAACTTGCTGCCATGAAAGGCACATTATTTCTACAGCAAACTCCATCACAGACTCACCTCCATTTCTTCCCTCTGCGGCCCTGAACCAAGCATTCAAGGTATCCACCATTTCAACAAGGAGTCCGACATTGTACCCCAGGCTGCCATAATCTTGCAAATGTATTTTTATGTCTGCATTTATTATTCCCTGACTAGACTTTTAAAGTATTTTGAATCTCCCTCCATTTCAGATAGAAAAAATCTGTTTGTTTCCCTCCTCCTCCCTCTTCCTCCTCCCCCACATGTTTGTTAATTGGTGCTATCTGTGCATGTCACAAACCTCATTCTTTCCACAGCAAACTCCATCACAGACTCACCTCCATTTCTTCTCTCTGCGGCCCCAACCCACCCTCCCCATCCACCTGCCCACCCAGGGCTGGTCCCTAATTTCAGGCATCCTTTCCAGCTGTCTCCACTTCTCTCACTAATTACCCTTACTAAGCCCAAAAAATCTAGTCCATGTCATGCAATCCCTATGATATTCTACTGGCCACCAGTTTCACCTTCCCTCTGCTCCCATTTGTTTCAGTTACCCTAGTCCCTTAGAGTGTAAGCTCATGGGATGTCTGCCTGAGCTTTTGGTTTTAAAGGGACGTATAACCTGGACAGTTATCCGACGACCAGGGTTTTATTTCCTATTGTAACATGTAAGTCTGCGGTTTGTGCTTCCCCATTGTAAAGCGCTATGGAATTTGTTGGCGCTGTATAAGTACTTGTAACTGTAACTTTGTATTTCTGTAACAATTGAATGTTCTTGAACCTAGGACATACTTGAAAACGAGAGAAATCTCAATGTATCCTTACTGGTAAAATCCTTTATAAATAAATAAATAAATAAATATTTGGGTGTACTGCCACTGATGCCTATATTACCAGATTTATATAATTTTAATATTTGACCGCAGGGTCCAACCCTGCACTCTTCCACAATACCACAGAGGGGTTACTGTTGCCGACACTAAAGGCCCAATTTTAAAGCACCTATATTTGGGTGCACTGCTGCTGACGCCTGTACCAGATTCATATCCTCAGAGGGCTTACGGTGTGACGACACTCTCAGCACAATGTGTCAGGTAAAGCTGTTACAGTAACTGACTGCTGCTCATCATAGCGCTCAGAGTTTCAGTAAAACTAGTAAATAATATTTTTATATATAAGAGGTTAGAACAATAATATTTCCTTGTTTTACTGAAACTCTGAGTGCTGTTACAGAGAGTTACTGTAACAGCTGAGCCTTATACATTGTACTGAGAGATAATATAACAAGCAGCCGATCTCAGCGCTCACAGCCACTGGATTTAAAGGTATATAAAAAAAGGCTCCTCTCTGTATAATGTATAGAACATCCTCCTGAATTAATGTCCCACTCTGTATAGAACATCCTCCTCAATTTATACCTTTCTCTGTATAATGTATATAACATCCTCCTGCATTAATACCCCTTTAGGCTAGGGTCAGACGAACGCATTTTCGCGTCGTCCGTGAAAAAGTGCGGTCGAACGAATGCACCTATTTTTTCACGGAATACGCGTTTAGCAGTCATACGATGCGCCTTTTCGTCCGTGATTTTGTACGGGTCATCAATAAAACACTTTTTGTGTCTGGACGTTATGTTAGCCGGACATTAGCAGCGTCTGACGTCTCCCAATCACGCAAACACGCCGCTATGCGTACGAAGCGCACTCTGTACGTCAGTAGTAGCGGTTTGACGTTCTAGAAAAAATGCGTTCATTTGCCACTTGCGTTGCGCGGATGAACTTTCGTGCGGCCGTACTTCATGTGTTCCCGGCATTGGACGTCATTTGCTGCTAGCACGGCCGTGATTTCGTGCGGCTAAACGCACGTTAAAACTGCGTTCGTCTGACCCTAGCCTTATGTGTAATGTATAGAACATCCTCCTGTATTAATTAATGCCCCTCTCTGTATAGAACATCCTACTGCATTGGCATGTGGAGGGTGCAGAATTTCAGAATGCAATGCTTATCCAGCACAGCAGAGGGAACTTTTACTGAAACTTTGTATCTCTGTGGGGTAAACAGAAAGGAATATAAAAGCAGGGGAGAGGGAAAATACTAACATAAATTGGTCTGAAAGCTCAGAGAAGAGATGACTGGTGCCAATTTATTTTTATAATAAAATAAAGCACTTTAAATCCAGAGAAAACATTAAAATAAATCACACTGAAGGCTCATAATGACAGAGTAACTGTGAGAGCTGGATACTAAATGTATCAGACGTAAAGAAGAAAAAACTTTATAAGAAGCAGCACTGGGAGAGGAGAGGGACTTTTTATAAAACATGTATTATAGATGAGGAAAGGGGGATAGTGCTCCTGGATAATATAAAATGCATCAGACCTAAGCCCCTATTATGCAGAGCGGGAGGGGAGATAACACACATTTTATAAAGTCCCTCTCTTCTCCCAGTGCTGCTTGTTATAAAGGGTTTTTTACTATCCAGCCCTCCTCTCTCATTAGCTTTACGTGTGATTTATTTTAATGTTTTCCTTCTCCAGCTGCGTTTATCATCTTAAGTAAAGGATTCCTCTCCTGTGCTGGCTGTCTGTGCTGCAAGTGAGTATTCTGGAGCTCTATCACTGTCAGATTTACAGGTAGGGGTCGGGAAGGATTACGCATACAAACCTTTTCTGTAACTTTGCGATGTTGCGCTCTTCATTGCTGGTCTCGTTCACTCATCAATGTAATATTACAAAAAGGACTGAAACTAAAATGTAGTGCATTTTATTTTAGTTTCTTTCGTATTTTGTACTGAGCAGTTTCATATCTCTTGAGTCATACGAAAACTAAAATCCCAAAATTCGGACCAAATCGTTTTAGTACTAAAATGAATGCACATGTCTAGCAAGTGCCTTCACACCGTAACCCCTTTGTGGTATTGTGGAAGAGTGCAGGGTTGGACCCTGCAGTCAAATCTTAAAATGATATGAATCTGGTACAGGTGTCAGTGCACCCAAATATTTTGCCTTTGGTGGCAGCAAGTGCCTTCACACTGTAACCCCTTTGTGGTATTGTGGAAGAGTGCAGTGGTGGAGGTTTTGGGAATGCAGAAGAGATCCCCAATCTATTCAGTTACGTCAGCATCAGGGGATTAATTGCTGCTGATTCAGGACTGATTCATTTTTATAAATGTCAGCCGGTCTACAGAGTCGGTGGACAGATGCACTCTTTTGTCTGTGACAAAACCTCCAGCGGCACTGAACATCCTTTCAGAAAGCACACTGGATGAAGGGCAACCTAGTAGCTGCATAGCATATTGGCTAAGTTCTGGCCAGTGATCCGATCTCAACACCCAGTAAGCCAGTGGATCATCTGCTGTAAAGGTATCCAGGTCTGCCCTTGCCCCTAGGTAGTCCTGCACCATATGGTGAAGACGCTGGTAATGGGTGCCTACAATTGACGTCCCTGGGCGTCGTGGACTAAAAAAATTAAAAAAGGCATCAGTCAAGTGGCCCCAGCTTTCGCCACTCTTCCTCTGATCATCAGCAGCCTCAGAAGCACCTGTGTCATCACTTGGTAACCTACCAGTTCCTGGAAAGGTGTTACACAAGTGTCGCTTTAGAGCGTCCTTAAATTGTTTCATCCTGTCCTCCCTCTGTGCGGGCAGGATCAGCTCTGCAACTTTACCCTTGTATCGTGGATCAAGAAGGCTTGCCAACCAGTAATGATCCCTCTCCTTGATAGCAGGAATCCTGGGGTCCTTTAGCAGGCTTTGCAGGAAAAGGGAGCCCATGCAGCGTAGGTTGGAGGTGGCATTAGCTTCCTAGTCTTCCTGGTCAATGAGGATGACCCCATCGTGCAATTCCTCTTTCCAGCCATGTACTAGTCCTTGGGTTTCTGGGCACACAAAACCCTCCCTTGAGGAATCCCCACCTTCAATGCCCCCACTACTTAAATATTCCTCCTCCTCCTGATCCTCCTGCTGTCTGATCTGAGGACCCGCAGGAATGCTGTCTCCGTAAAGACTGGGGCCTTGAGAGCTAGGGAAGGCCTCCTCTTCCTCCTGCTGCTCTGCCTCTAGTACCACATCTATAATTCCCCACAGAGTGAGCTCCAGCAGGAACACTAAAGAAATTGTGTCACTGATGCATGCACTGTACCTGCTCACCATCCTCGTTGCCTCTTCAAATGGTGACAGTACAGTGCATACATCCTTGATCATCAGCCACTGCGGGGGGGGAACCAAGTTGACCTGAACCTGTCTTAGTGCCATACTCACACAGGTACTCATTGATGGCCCTCTGCTGCTTGTGCAGATGCTGCAGCATTGCTAATGTTGAGTTCCACCTGGTGGGCATGTCACAGATCAGACGGTTTGTGGGAAGGTGGAATTCTCTTTGAATTTCTGCCTGGTGAACACTTGCTGGGAATGACCATCTGGAGTAGCTGCAGACTTTTCTGGCCTGGCTGAGAAGCTCTGCCAGCCCTGGGTACCTGGTTAGGAAACGCTGTACCACCAGATTTAGGATGTCTGCTAGGCATGGTACATGCGTCAACTTACCCAGGCGTAGGGCGGAGAGAAGGTTGCTGCCATTATCACAGATGACCATTCCCAGCTGAAGCTGGCGTGGTGTTTACCATCTCTGCACCTGCCCCTGCAGAGCTGACAGAATTTCTGGCCCGGTGTGGCTCCTGTCCCCTAAACAAACCAGCTCAAGCACAGTATGGCTTCTTTTTGCTTCAGCCATTGCGTAGCCCCTGCCACACGTCGGTTTAACTGCCACTTCGCCAGAGACAGAGAAGGAGGAGGAAGAGGTGGTGGAGCAGACAGACCTCATACAAGCAGCTTTCTGGAGGCGTAGTGGATGAACAAGCTCCAGCACAGAGCCCCGTCCTGGATCCTTCCCAGATGCAATCAGAATTACCTAGTGTGCCGTGAAGGAAATGTAACGGCCCTGTCCATGCTTGCTGGACCACGTGTCTAAAGTCATGTGCACCTTGCTGCTGACTTCCTTTCCCAATGACTCGATAACATTGTCTTCCACATGCTCGTATAGTGCTGGAATGACCTTCCGTGAAAAGTAATGACGTTTTGGAACCTGCCACTGTGGTACAGCACATTCAGCAAATTCACGGAAGGAAGCAGAGTCCACCAGCTGGAAAGGCAGCAGCTGTAATGCGAGTAATTTTTCTAAGCTTTCATTTAGACGTATGCTTGGGGATGGTTGGGACTATATTTTTTCTTACGCTGCAGCAGCTGGGGCAACATAATCTGACTGCGTAAATCTTCAGCTGATGGAATGCTGTCACATTCTGAGGAAGGACCTGGTACACCCATTACTGTAGCATCATCCCGTCAGTGGAGGTTGTAGGCAATAACATGGCAGGACATATAGTAGGGGTAGAGACAGATGAGGAGGAGGAGGACCTATGCAAAGTGTTGTGCCAACAGGATGCGTGGCAGGTGGTCATATGTCGCCTCAAGCATGTGGTACCCAAAACATGGATGTCTTTCCCATGCTTGATCCTCATCTCACATAGATTACAAATAGCAACATTGCGGTCTGCTGCACATTTCTTAAAGAACTCCCAGACAGCAGACTTCCTGTACATGTGCTTTGAGACAGCAGCGCTTTGCACCTGAGCAGCTGTGACTTCTGATGCCTTGGACTGGCTACGGTTGGCCATAGAGGACGTTCTGCTTCGGTTTTTTGTGCCTCCTCCGCCTCCTCCTCCTCCCTTGACTCCTCTGTTCGATCAGGCACCCAGGTGGAGTCAGTGACCTCATCATCGTCATCACCCCTTATCTCCTCTTCAATGGAGCCAACCTTGCAATATGCTGCAGCTGCTGGGGAACATGAGTGCCAGTTCTTTGTGTGTCACTGGCACCCCTCCCTCTAGGCTGATTTTACTCCCTTCCTCAACGTCAGAGTTTGAATGAGAGCACTGGAGTTGCTGTGCATCCTCAAGCAGCATGTCACTGTCACTGTAGTCAAACAATTCAGCTGACTCCTCCGTGTATGATAGTGAGGCTACGGCAGGAGTAGCTGTGGACATGGAGGCTGAATTAGATGTTTTGGCAGCTGAGGTGGACTGTAAAGCACTACAAGCCTTGCTGGCAGAGGACTCGGAGGATGAGGATGGCCTGGTTAGCCAATCCTGCAAATCCTCTGTATGTTACTGTTGCTTAAGATGGCCAGCACCAGATAGAATCAAGGACAAGCGTGCCCCTGCAGAGGATGCACCACATCCACAATGACCAGGGGCACAGCCTTCCGACACAGAGGCTGCTTGCCCTCTTATCTGTGTCTGGGAGCGTCTGCCTGTCCTTTTTGGTCTTTCTGACATGGTGAGTGATATATAAATTAAAGATATACAGAACTCTGATTCAACTCTGTTATAAAAATTGGAGATATGCAGAATTCTGATTCAATTGTGTAATCTAGATTAAAGATTTCCAGAACTCTGGTATAACTCAGTGATACACCCTGATAGCTGGCAGCCAGTGACAAGACACAGATTAAAATTCCCAGAAACCTCCTATAAATCAGTGAGACCCCCCGATGGGTGGCAGTGACAAGACACAAATTACAATTCCCAGGAACCTCCTATAAATCAGTGAGACCCCCTGGTGTGGCAGTGACAAGACACAAATTACAATTCCCAGGAACCTCCTATAAATCAGTGAGACCCCCTGATGGGTGGCAGTGTCAAGACACAGATTAAAATTTGCAGAAATCTGCTAGAAGTATGTGGGACCCCCTGGTAGCTGGCAGTTAAAGACACGGATTACAATTCCCAGAAACCTCCTATAAATCAGTGAGACCCCCTGATGGGTGGCAGTGACAAGACACAAATTACAATTCCCAGGAGCCTCCTATAAATCAGTGAGACCCCCTGATGGGTGGCAGTGACAAGACACAAATTACAATTCCCAGGAACCACCTATAAATCAGTGAGACCCCCTGATGGGTGGCAGTGACAAGACACAGATTACAGTTCCCCAGATATCTGCTAGAAATCATACCCCCCCAATAGCTGCTGGCAGTGAGAACACACAGATTATAACAATTCTCAGATATCTTTGGGGGGTTTCACTTCTACAATAGCTGCTGGCAGTGATAAAACACAGATTACAACAATTCCCAGATATCTCGTAGAAGTGAGACCCCCCCCCCAATAGCTGCTGGCAGTGAGAACACACAGATTACAACAATTCCCAGATATCTTGTAGAAGTGAGACCCCCCAATAGCTGCTTGCAGTGTGTTACATCCTTGGCCCCCACAGCGCTTCCTGGGGGGTCAGGGCGCCAGGTGGCATCGCTGGCTAGCCTGTTGCCAGTAGTAAGAGCTGGCAAAATGGCATCTTAGGGGGCGGAGCTAGGCATAAGTGCAAGGAGCCATCAGCCTTTAAAAGAGGGTGAGTGGAGCTGCTCCTTGAACTGTCGTGGGAGTAATTTGGAGTTAGTGGAGTCCTAGGTCTTGCTTTATCTGTAATCAAGTATTTCCAGTATCTGTCTAGTTCTTGTCTTGGTGATGTCTAGTTCTAGTTCATGTATCTTGATTTCTAGTTCATGTATTTGAGTTTCATGTTCATGTATCTGAGTTCCTAGTTTATGTATCCTGTCGAGTATCTGTTTCCTTGGTTGCTATACAGAAGCCTATCGTTGATCGTTGATAGTCTCGCTGACTGCCTCAATTAATATTTTTGTTCAGTCTTTGCAGAAGAAAAGGAAGGAAAGGGACCTCAGTTAGGAGGAAACACTAAAGAGACATTTACATATGAGTTTACAGAGGAGGAGGTTCTACAGCAGCTGTCTAAAGTAAAGACAAATAAGTCAATGGGGCCTGATGGGATCCACCCTAAATTATTAAAAGAGCTCAGTGGTGTAATAGCAAAACCGTTAACAGATTTATTTAACCAATCCTTGTTAACGGGAGTCGTCCCAGAAGACTGGAAATTAGCAAATGTTGTGCCCATTTACAAGAAGGGTAGTAGGGAGGAATCGGGGAACTATAGGCCAGTTAGTCTTACGTCAGTAGTGGGGAAATAAATGGAAACCATGTTAAAGGAAAGGATTGTGGAACATCTAAAAACACATAGATTACAGGATCAGAAACAACATGGGTTTACCTCAGGGAGATCATGCCAAACTAATCTTATTGATTTTTTTGATTGGGTAACAAAAATAATAGACACAGGTTTGTGCAGTAGACATTGCTTATTTAGATTTCAGTAAGGCTTTTGATACTGTTCCGCATAAAAGGCTTATCAATAAATTGCAATCTTTGAGCTTGGATTCCAATATCGTTGAATGGATTAGGCACTGGCTGAGTGACAGGCAACAGAGGGTTGTGGTAAATGGAGTTTATTCGGCACAAGGTCTTGTTACCAGTAGGGTACCTCAGGGGTCAGTACTTGGACCCATTCTCTTTAATATTTTTATTAGTGATATTGCAGAAGGTATTAATGGAAAAGTATGTCTTTTTGCTGATGACACAAAGATTTGCAACAGGGTTGACGTTCCTGGAGGGATCAGCCAAATGACAAATGATTTAGGTAAACTAAAAAGATGGTCGGAGCTGTGGCAACTGAGTTTTAATGTGGATAAGTGCAAGATAATGCACCTGGGGCGTAAAAACCCAAGGGCTGAATATAGAATATTTGATACAGTCCTAACCTCAACATCTGAGGAAAGGGATTTAGGGGTCATTATTTCAGAGGATCTAAGGATAAGTAGTCAATGTAATAGAGCAGCAGGAAATGCTAGCAGATTGCTTGGTTGTGTAGGGAGAGGTATTAGCAGTAGGAAAAGGGAAGTGCTCATGCCACTGTAGAGCACTGGTGAGACCTCACTTGGAGTACTGTGTGCAGTACTGGAGACTAGGGATGAGGCGAACACCCCCCGAGTTCGGTTCGCATTCGAACTCGAACTTTCCAAATGTTCGAATTCGAACTCGAACTCAAATTCAATACAAGACAATGGGACTCAAAATTCGGTTTTTAGAGTGCCCTCCAAGAGGGCATATATGCTAGATATTTGCCATAAAAGGTGTATGGGGGTCCGGGTAGTGCCCTGGGGGACAGGAAACAAGGACAAAAAGTAAAAAAAAAAAAAATTTTTAAAGGGACAGTGAGTTTTCCATGAAATAAGGGTTAAAAATAAAAACGAAAAATTCCTTCAAATATCGTGCCTAGGAGGTCCCCATAACCTGCCTGTGAAGTGGCGGATTTCTAGATGTATAGAAACATTTAAAAAACAATGTCCGGTACGGAAGTGCCCTGGGGGCAGGAAACAAGGACAAAAAGTAAAAAAAAAGATGTTTTTAACCCCTTCACTACTGACGACGTGTGGGGACACATCCTCAGTTACTCCCGCTGTATGCTGAGGAGGACGTGTCCCACGTCATCAGCTTTGCGGGACCCCTGATGGAGATACTCACCTCTCTGTCTGGGGTCCCGCAGCGTTCTGACTTCAGCGTCCTCAGACGCTGAAGTCAAGCTCCTCCGACGTAAATGACGTCATCGCATCATATGCGATGACGTCATTTCCAGGCGACCACCCGGCAATGCCAGGAGATCGCCTGGAAGGGAGGGGGGGATCCGTTTCTGATCCCTCTCCCTCCCGATCGGGAGGTCCCACAAAAAAGCCAGGCACCGCTTAAAAGGGGAGAGTCTCCCCTTTTAAGTGGTGCCTGGCTTTAACCCCTTAGGGACCGGGTCGCACTTCGGTGCCTTGCGGCGCAGAACTGCGGCCTTGCTTCGGTGGGGGCCGCTATCTTGGATGGCGGCTCCACCCCCGGGTCCCGCCTCACTGCCTGACGTCCTCACGCACAGCGTGATGACGTCAGATAGCCGCGAAAACCCTAGCTGCCCGGAATCCCCTGGGGAGATAGGGGGTTCATTTGAGGGTTCACAGAGATGCTGTGAGGCTGTGTATAGAGATGCTGTAAGGCTGTGCATATATAGAGATGCTGTGAGTTGTGAGTATAGAGATGCTTGGGTTTGTGTATAGAGGCTGGTGAGCTGTGTATAGAGAGGCTTGATGGGCTGGTTATAGAGATTGCTGATGGGGTTGGTATATAGATGCTGATGGGTTGTGCTATAGAGATGCTGTGAGGTTGTCTGTAATAGAGATTGCTGTGAGGCTGATGTATAGAGATGCATGTGAGGTTGTGTATAGAGATCCTGTTGAGGCTGTGTTAGAGATGCTGTTATGGGGCTTTGATTATAGGAGATCTGTTGTTATGGAAAGTTTGGTGTTTGCGCATAAAGTCCTGGTGCACTAAAAAGGTACACTGCAGTATTAAAGTGCGCCCAGTACAAACAAATCCGTCACTATAAAAATACACGCTATATCTAGCTCTTTCTGTATAAGAACGAAGTACTTCTCTATCCCAGGAGGAATCAGACAAACACGCTGCTTCAAGCTGGAAAATCCTGTGGCCAAGTGAGTTGTGGCTCCTGGATTGCTTAATTTATTAGACAATCGCACACGCCCAGTAGCCCCCTGGCTGTACAAAAGAAAGCCAGGTTGCCTAGTATTTACATATCAAAAGGACAGGGGCGTGGACCAGAATGGCCGACCGGCCTCCTGGAGATGACTCATCCCTGAGCCATCTCCATGATCCCAGTCAGCCATGTTTGTCCCCATCCCCCGTCACGCATCAATATGGACCCCCACTCAGATACTGCTCAGATTGATCAGTATGAGAGTGAAGATCAATCTACTTGTTCCTACGGGTTATGGACATATCTGCGGGGACAAATAAAGTTATTATCTCAACACGGTACCAGTGTTGAGACAAGGCTCAAAATGTCTTAAAAGCAGGTATGTCTCTAAACCCAAAAGAAGGTTTTCATACTGACGGTTTTGCCGCTGGTTTGGATTTAAAACCACATTCAAATCCAACACAGGGAGACAGATGACAAATTATTACGCACATCCTAGAATATAATGTCCACATAATAAAATTTCCACGACAGTCCCTCCTCTTTGTCATTTGCTCCCCAGTGTCCCTCGATGAATCTCGATCTTCCTTGGAAAGAAACAGTTCCTCTTGTAAAGTTCTGAATGTAAAAAAAACAAACAGATGATAGAAAACAACAGACAGTCCATCTTGACACGTAGAATCTTAACGCAAGTCTTAAAACAAATCTTGACACGCCGATTTTTTGCAAATCTTAAAAAACAAATCTTGACACGTGGATCTAAAGCAAATCTTAAAACAAATCTTGACATGTGGATCTTGACACGTAGATCTTGACACGTAGAATCTGCTTTAGGGGAGGTGACTCAGAGGGAGGACATGAGGTGGTGGGTTGCGTCGATTGTTGGTCGGTCTGAAATCCTCTGTGTCCGGTCCATGGGTTGGTCTTCAGGGCGTCTCATCTCGGCAACGAAAACGTAGTCATCTACTCTGGCTTTGGTAACTCGGTCGATTAGACAACAGGAACATTTCACTCCGGCATATAGAAGGAATAGAAACAGAAACACCATAAGTATATATACTCCCATTTCCTTTAGCCAGGATCCAATGGAAAACAAGAAATCCCCGAAGCTTCCCAAACCTTCAAAAGGATTCCAACCCTCACTGGCTATAGCTCTGGCTCTGCCTTGCAGGGCGCTAACCTTATCCATATGTGCTTTGACCATGTCATTGGTGTCCGTTATCCAGGTGCAACAGTCCTCACCTATGAATTCACAGAAACCCCCCTTGGACGCTAAAAGATAATCAAGAGCCATCTTTTCCTGCAATACCAGAGTCTTTATTTGTCGTTGTTCCTGGGTGATCTCCCTGACAGCTTCTACGGTTTCATTGAACATCTCGTCTACAATAGAGGAGAAATTGTTCAATCGCTTCATAAGCTCTATTCCCCATCCAGTCCACGCGGGGAACCATGCCCAAGCCTGATCATGGCTAGAGAATAGTTCCCTACGAGCTCTCCCGGACATCTTGGCCTTCCTATGCACCATCAGATCCTCTCGATCGGCTGCGACGTAAGATGCCGGAACAAGCTTCACTAAAGCACATGAACCTCTTGTATTAGGGGGAATTACCTTATAAGCGGCGGAACCGCACAGGAAATAATATGGGCCTGTCAGAACAGCACATGAGGAGTTCCTCTGCCGGTCTCGGGCACTCAGTAATAACTGGATAGACTGGGGGATCGCCCCCGCCGTCTGAACATCGCATCCTTCTTTCCAGCAGATATAATCTGGTCTATGGGTGTAAAGATATCGGGGGTTTCATTAGTAAGGTTGATTGTTATACCTTTCTTACAACTGGAGGATCCCACAAATCTGTCACCGAAGCTGATGTTGAAGCATACCTGCGGGCCACCTAATTGCCCAGACACCCATACAGGATTGGCAAGCGAGGCGCAAGAGCCAGAGCTAATATTAAAACTATAACTGATGTTACCCTCTAGGAATGTATCGTTAAATTCTATCGACAAATGTCTCTGGGTGGTCTTGGCTAATTTCTCGTACTTCTTCATACCAATGTGAACATTGTATAAAGCATGAACGGCTGCCATTGCTGGAGTATAATGGCTAGGGGGGGGTTTCGAGCACACCCAGCAATTGGTCCTGTTTGCTGCCTTAGCTAGCTGGAGGTGCATTTTAAATAAAAGATTGGGATGTTTTTCATCGTTTCCCTCGCTAAAATAAATTAAGCTAAACAAGTAAACAAAAATGACACTTCTCATTCTTTGATGTAGTTGAGCAGCTTCTTGCAGTGACTGGCGTGGACCCAGTTGTCTCGTCCTTCGAGCTTCAGAGAGGTTGGCGTCGTCAGCTGCACCTGGAATGGACCAAGATATCTCGTCTCTGGTGCCGTCCTCGGATGTTTCTTTAGCACGACCCAATCACCTGGTTGAATAGAATGGACACTGGTTATTGGGTTTGGGTCCGGGAGAGACTCCTGGACCCGGTGGGCTTTTTGGAGCTCATCAAGGAAAAGCAATCATGATGGTCCTCAAAGTGTTTCCCTACTAGGTTGGAAAATTGATTAGAAGTTGAGGTTAGAATGGTTAGTAAAAGTTGGAAAATTTTCGTTTTTTTTCACACCATTATCTCCCCCTTCTCTTTCTCCTTCGTAACAGGAAGAAGAGACGCTGGGTTCAAAATGGTGCATCGTTTTTGGGTCAGTTTAGTGGGTGTTAGGAGAGCCACTTCGTACTTATCTGGTGCCCAAATATTGGAATTTATCTCTGCCAGTACATCCAACTCCAGGAAACAGGTTGGTTCCGTTAGATATGGTAATGCTACATAGCACATAATCGTTCTTCTGATAGTGCGCTACTTACCACAATGCCAGCTGGAGTGTACTCAATAATCGCCTGTATTTCTGATAAAATATCCGCTCCCAACAATTAATGGGAACATTCATCCGATACCAGTACAGACCTGATGGCTTCCGTGTGCTGCCCTAGTCTACAATGGAGTGGTTTGGTGGTCTGTAGAGACACTGTCTGACCTGTGAGACCCACAGTGGGTATAGTCTCCCAGAGAGGGGGACCTTGCCTCTGAGATCTCTGGATCTCAGAACAGTTCGGGCTGCACCGGTGTCAATGAGGCAAGGGAGGGGATATTTTAATTCCTCGATAAACAGGTTTATATGGCCTGACACCGGTTTGCCAATGTGCTATGAAGAATCATAGCCCTGGCTGGCCATCCCCACGACCGAAGTCGTTGGATCGTCTGGAATGAACTGCCACTTACCCTTGGGTCTGTTAGGACAGTCACGCTTTAAATGTCCTTCCTTTTTGCAGATGTGACAAGTCCTGGTTTTCCAGCGTTGTGTCTTTTTCCCACGATCTTGGTACGTTTGTTCTGCATCGGGGGCTTGTGACACAAGGACTTTGGATGTTTTATCCTGTTTCTTCCTATCCACCTCTCTCTCTATAGCGGAGAGAGTGGATAGAATGGCAGGTATTGTCATTTCACTAAATTCGGGTCTGGCTAACAATAACCGGTCTCGAATTTTCGTATGGATGCCTTCTAAGAATTTGGCTCTTAGTAGGAGGTGAATAGCGGTTAACTTACCTCCGTCGGTTGGCACATCAGGACCAACTTCCATATCTGCATCTAATGCCGCTTGTTTCAGGCGACGCCAGAAACAAACGCATTCCTCCCCAGGATTTTGACAGAGTTTCATCACATCCGTGGTAGAGGAGGCACCATACATCTCTGGAAGTTTGGCTAGCAGGGCAACACAGAATTCCTTACCTCCGGAAGTGGCCTGTCCGTGAGTGACAATGTTGCAGCGGGAAATTATAACCCCTGCTGGTTCTTCTCCTACTTTTGCCCTCAGAACTTGGGCACAGTCCGTTCCGCTCATGCCGTAACTAAATTGATTTTGACAAAACATTCTCGCGAACCCTCGTGGATTCGTTCTATAGTCAGGCAGTTCGGCTAGGATGGTTCTGATTTCTGAGGAAGCAAAAGGGACATGCCATACCACCCTCTCCCCTAACGTCCTTTCACCGTCGGCATTGGGAACACCCTCGTATTGTTGCACCCGGACTGGATAAGTACCAGGTTCAGAGACACAAGTGGGACCAGGTGTATACCTTGGAGGCTGTAGCTTCATTGGACTGCTGTGTCCTACCTTTCCCATGACCATCCCCGTCTGGAAGCCATCCAATGAAGGGTAGATGGTAGGCACGGCTGAATCAAAAGCTCTTAGCGCAGCTATGCAATCCCCACGGTTCTTTAGTCTGGTCCCAATTCCCTTAGACTCACATAGCATCTGCAGATCCCCAGTTGGAAATGATTCGTAATTAACTGTAATTGGAGGAGGAAACGCCCCAGATGTGGCCGAGGGAGACGGATAGAGAGGGTTAGGTGGAGTTGTGGGAGCGAGAGGTATGGTAGCTGGAGAGAGCAGAGTAGAGGTTGTTACATTTGATGCAGAAGCAGAAGCATCATGAAACTACAACAGATCCAGTGTTGGTGGATCCAGCCTGCCTTAGCAGAGTTAGCCCAGAAAGAGCCTCTTCCGCTTCCAGCATTGGATCACCAATCGCGGCTATCCCCTCTGGCCAGGTGTACATAATGCGGTTCTTCCGGACTGAAACCGCCTTCTGTATACCCTGCCGGTTTACCATAATAGACTTCTGAAGCCACAGCTGAGCTACATCTAAAGTCTTTGCCGTCCAGAGTCTGGGTTTAAACTCAGTTATGAATTTCTCCCATCTCCAGGCGTCAAACGTCCCCTCCAGAGGGATACTCCAAGCGGTACCCTTGGACCATCTATGCCATTCTTTAAGGGGTTTCATGGCCTTCGCCCCAAAACTAGATTTCATGTGCTGCGCAGCCGTCTGACTATGGGAAGCCTCGCTTTCCTTCCCTTGCATGGACGGCACATTGCCCATGGCGATTCGAATCGGCTTATCGTCTTACCCCTGCGTCCAGGGAAACCCTGCACCAATTTAGGAGAGCACCGTCCGGTGTCTTTCTTTTACGGTGGATTGTCAGATTATAATCACTATAGTCCTCCAACTAGAGACCCTAACCGAGGCGACGTGTAACTCTATGGCTTGTTGTCCCAACAGGTTGGGTACAGAACTATGCCCCAAACGATTAGTCAACAACCACAGATTACCCCCTTCCCGAATTATGTCTCTACCCCTCACAGTGTATGCCTACACAAGCGTATACGCTGTTCGCCCGTACACTGCGTCGCCAGACTAAACCGCACAGCACAATGACTATCCTCTTTCTCTACAGAACAATGTGGCTTCTCTCAATACAGAAGTTAAATGGGGATAGCCTTCTTCTGTCTATTTGCTAGTTGTACGATGCCTCATTACAACTCCTGAATCACTGTCACCAAATGAAGCTAACAAACCGTCTGAAACTACTCGCTGCGCAAAGCAACTATGAACCCATAAAAGCGTGTTATTCTCGCTTGCACAATCTGCCTATGGAAAGTAAATATAAAAAAAGAAAGTTCTTTCTTTTTATATTTACCTTTAAAAAAAAAAAAAAGTTTTTTCCCTTTTTTTTTCTGAAAAAACAAATCTTTTTCTACTGTAATACCAATAAAAAATAAAATCACCACTAAAAGGTGCAGAAACTCTTAGTTAAACTTGGTCTTACTACCTAACGAAGCTCAATACAAAGTAAAGATTTCACTTAAACTCAAAATTCAGTATAAAAACCGCAACCGCTTTACTGAAATCTGCTTCCTGTATAAAAATACAAAAATAGTTAAAACCTGAGAACAAACAAAAATTTAACTTCGACAAAATGGTGGCTTGAGCTTCGACAAAACAAAATGGTGGCTGAGCTTCGACAAAATGGTGGCTGAGCTTCGACAAAATGGTGGCTGAGCTTCGACAAAATGGTGGCTGAGCTTCGACAAAATGGTGGGTTAGCACATGGTGTCACACAAAGGATGACAAAATGGTGTCTCCAAAATCCAGCAATAAAACCCAAATTAAACAAAACAGTTTCTTCCTATTCCCTGTGCCCTACCCCTCAAAATTGGAGCAAGCAGCATAAAAATCCTTCACTTGCGGTCTTCTGTGCAAATGTTAATGAAGGAAATGCTGCCTTTACAAACCAAAACCACCTTTTGCAAACAAAACAATTACAACAAAAATGATACCCTGTAATGATCACCCCACACGTCACAATCAACTTCAGATCCACCAAAATTTACACACTAAAAGTTATTTCACACGGTGACCAGCACTATGAAAATAACCCAGTCACACTTTTAAAACATCCAGCAAACTCCATACATAAACCCCGTACAAAGACCCTCTTGGCTGTATTGACCAGGGATTTGCAAAATATAGACTATCCCCAGCCAATACCCCTATCCCTCTATGTACAGATATTAATCCCCTGTCCTTATACACAAAGAGTGAAAAAGCAAAAAGAAAGATTCTTTTGCTGGGCGCGGATTACCGCAACAGCTTGCAGAGAGACCAGATGCTGGTTCTAGGACAACAGAAATTTCAAAAACTGAAAAGAAAGTCTTACCAACTTCGCCGGCTTTTTCTGGTTGTCCAAAACCAAGAATCCAATCTCCCTCCCTTGGCAAGCTGCTCTGGAATCCACGTCAGCTCCTAATACAAGGCTCGCCAATTGTTATGGAAAGTTTGGTGTTTGCGCATAAAGTCCTGGTGCACTAAAAAGGTACACTGCAGTATTAAAGTGCGCCCAGTACAAACAAATCCGTCACTATAAAAATACACGCTATATCTAGCTCTTTCTGTATAAGAACGAAGTACTTCTGTGTCCCAGGAGGAATCAGACAAACACGCTGCTTCAAGCTGGAAAATCCTGTGGCCAAGTGCAGTTGTGGCTCCTGGATTGCTTAATTTATTAGACAATCGCACACGCCCAGTAGCCCCCTGGCTGTACAAAAGAAAGCCAGGTTGCCTAGTATTTACATATCAAAAGGACAGGGGCGTGGACCAGAATGGCCGACCGGCCTCCTGGAGATGACTCATCCCTGAGCCATCTCCATGATCCCAGTCAGCCATGTTTGTCCCCATCCCCCGTCACGCATCAATATGGACCCCCACTCAGATACTGCTCAGATTGATCAGTATGAGAGTGAAGATCAATCTACTTGTTCCTACGGGTTATGGACATATCTGCGGGGACAAATAAAGTTATTATCTCAACACGGTACCAGTGTTGAGACAAGGCTCAAAATGTCTTAAAAGCAGGTATGTCTCTAAACCCAAAAGAAGGTTTTCATACTGACGGTTTTGCCGCTGGTTTGGATTTAAAATCACATTCAAATCCAACACAGGGAGACAGATGACAAATTATTACGCACATCCTAGAATATAATGTCCACATAATAAAATTTCCACGACACTGTGAGGCTCTGGGGGTGTGATATAGAGATGCTTGATGGGGTTGTGTATAGAGATGCTGTTGAGTTGTGTATAGAGATGCTGATTGGGGTTGTGTATAGAGATGCTTGAGGTTGTTGTATAGAGATGTTGTGTATAGAGATGCTTGATGGGGTGGTGTATATAGTATGATTGAGGTTGTGTATTGTCATGCCCGCTCTCGGCACGCGGCCGCCATGTTGGGACACCTGCAGAACTCCCCTGAAGTCCCTCGTGGCACGTTGCAAATGATTTGGTAAACTAAAAGATGGTCGGAGCTGTGGCAACTGAGTTTTAATGTTTATAAGTGCAAGATAATGCACCTGGGGCGTAAAAACCAAGGGCTGAATATAGAATATTTGATACAGTCCTAACCTCAACATCTGAGGAAAGGGATTTAGGGGTCATTATTTCAGAGGATCTAAGGATAAGTAGTTCAATGTAATAGAGCAGCAGAAATGCTAGCAGATTGCTTGGTTGTGTAGGGAGAGTATTAGCAGTAGGAAAGGGAAGTGCTCATGCCACTGTAGAGCACTGGTGAGACCTCACTTGGAGTACTGTGTGCAGTACTGGAGACTAGGGATGAGCCGAACACCCCCCGAGTTCGGTTCGCATTCGAACTCGAACTTTCCAAATGTTCGAATTCGAACTCGAACTCAAATTCAATACAAGACAATGGGACTCAAAATTCGTTTTTTAGAGTGCCCTCCAAGAGGGCATATATGCTAGATATTTGCCATAAAAGGTGTATGGGGGTCCGGGTAGTGCCCTGGGGGACAGGAAACAAGGACAAAAAGTTAAAAAAAAAAACGTTTTTAAAGGGACAGTGAGTTTTCCATGGAATAAGGGTTAAAAATAAAAACAAAAAATTCCTTCAAATATCATGCCTAGGAGGTCCCCATAATCTGCCCGTGAAGTGGCGGATTTCTAGGATGTATAGGTACATTTAAAAACAAAAAATGACGTTTCAAATGACGGTAAATGCTTTTCCTTTAATCTATTTATATACAACTGCTTGGGGCGGCAGCCTGTATGAAAAGACATTTTAGGACGCGCAAAAAAGGTTTAGCGTTTTTTTTTGCCTAAATTATGGTGAAACTTATGCAGGCTTTGGATGAAAGTAACAATAGGTGCTTTAATTGGGCTTTAGCGTCGGCAACAGTGCCGTCACACCATAACCCCTCTGAGGATATGAATCTGGTACAGGCGTCAGTGGCAGTGCACCCAGATATTGTGCCTTTGGTGCCAGGCCAGCAAGTGCCATCGTACAGTAACCCCTCTGTGGTATTGTGGAAGAGTGCAGGGGTATACCATGCGGTCCTATATTAAAAAGATATGAATCTGGTAAAGGCATCAGTGCACCCAGATATTGTGCTTTTGGTGCCAGGCCAGCAAGTGCATTCATACAGCAACCCCTCTATGGTATTGTGGAAGAGTGCAGGGGTGGACCATGTGGTCAGGGCCGGTGCTAGACTATTTTGCGCCCTAGGCAAGACCAGCTTCTTGCACCCCCCCAAAAAAAAACAAAAAAAAACGACACAACATGAAACTGCTAAATTTCTTTTTATTTAAGAATAAAGTTTGAAAAGCACCAATAGTAAAGGTAAAACAAATATAAATAAACTGTATTAAACCATTTTAAATTAACTCTATTAAACAAATTAAAATTAACTGTATTGAACAAATATAAATTAACGGAAAAAAAAATAAGAGTTGTCACGTAACTTTCAATTTCAGACACATCAAAATTTCACTTTGCGTGCCTTTTCCTTTGCAAATTTTCATCATGCGTATATATATATTGCCCAGGCCAGCTCACATCATGCGTATATATATATTGCCCAGGCCAGCTCACATCATGCGTATATATATATATTGCCCATGCCAGCTCACATCATGCGTATATATATATTGCCCAGGCTAGCTCACATCATGCGTATATATATATTGCCCAGGCCAGCCCACATCATGCGTATATATATATTGCCCAGGCCTGCCCACATCATGCTCACAGACAGTCACAGATGCGCCATCATGCGTATATATATATTGCCCAGGCCAGCTCACATCATGTGTATATATAATTCCCAGGCCCAGGCCAACTCACATCATGCGTATATATATATTGTCCAGGCCAGCCCACATCATACTTATATATATTGCCCAGGCCCAGGCCAGCTCACATCATGCATATATATATTGCCCAGGCCCAGGCCAGCTCACATCATGCAATATATATATTGCCCAGGCCAGCCCACATCATGCGTATATATATATATATTGCCCAGGCCAGCTCACATCATGCGTATAATTATATTGCCCAGGCCTGCCCACATAATGCGTATATATATTGCCCAGGCCCAGGCAAGCTCACATCATGCTTATATATATTGCCCAGGCCCATGCCAGCTCACATCATGCGTATATATATTGCCCAGTCCCAGGCCAGCCAACATCATGCATATATATATTGCCCAGGCCAGCCCACATCATGCGTATATATATTGCCCAGGCCAGCCCACATCATGCATATATATATTGCCCAGGCCAGCTCACATCATGCACATATATATTGCTCAGGCCCAGGCCAGGTCACATCATGCGTATATATATATTGCCCAGGCCAGCCCACATCATGCGTATATATATTGCCCAGGCCAGCTCACATCATGCATATATACATTGCCCAGGCCCAGGCCAGCCCACATCATGCATATATATATTGCCCAGGCCAATCCTCTGGTGGAGATAGGGGGTTCATTTGAACCCCGATATCTCCAGGCAGCTATGGGGTCATGGAGGGTGTCAATCGAAAGGCCTGAGCATGGCCTTTCGATTGATACCCAACATGACCAGGTATAAAGTAAAAAAAAAGAAAAAAGAAAAGAAAAACATGTATTTTTTTGTGTGTTATTTTTATTAATGCAGCAATATTGTTCACATTTCAATTATAATGTGAACGATGATGCACTAATGATTTTTTTCTATGGGGTGCGTTTGCTATAAGTCACGTAATTCCCCCCACAAAATGTAACAAGTCCCCATTTCCAATTTTTGTACAAGCGCACCCCTTAGAAAACATAACCGCAAACGCTCATGTGCTAAAATGTGAAAAAAAAAAAAATTTACACACTGCAGATGATTAAAAATTCAATTTGTATTGCATTTTTTGTCATAATATACAGGCCAGGACATGACGTATACATATAACAATGATATATTATGAATCTGCGGAGTCTGCCGGAAAGAACGATATCTAATATATCTGGGTCATTTTATAAAATATGGCTTCAAATCGCGTTTAAACATGATGAGCGAAAGCGGAAAAATTAGCTGAACACACACTAGTGAAATGCAGGGTTAAGTAAGGGTTTAAACAGCATATCAGATGAAGATTTAGTAGAGAATTGAACACTTCTCAGAAGCACAGGTGTTGTTTGACACATCAGGAGACACACCACACCCTCATACAATGTATCAAATTCATTACACCGGACTAAAAACACAATTTGTTTACAACGTTTGACAACACAGGTCATTTAGAGGTGAGAATCTTTGCACTTAGACATTAGTTTTTGATTCAATATCTAATAAACCGTTGCTTATAATATTCTGCAGTAAAGAATCTCTTTATTTCTAGATTTTTTTTGTATTTTTTAAGCATTTTTTATCTTCTTTTCAAAAAAAATTTTTTGCAAACTCGAACCGAACACGCCAAAAAGTTCGAAGTTCGCGAACTTGCGAACAGCCAAAGTTTGAATCGAACTCCGAACTGATCGAACTGAACAGCTCATCCGTACTGGAGACCGTATCTCCAGAAGGATATAGACATCTTAGAGAGAGTTCAGAGAAGGGCTACTAAAATGGTGTACGGCTTGAAGGAGAAAAGTCAGCAGGAAAGGCTTAATGATCTTAACATGTCCCACTTGGAAAAAAGACGAGACAGAGGAGATATGATAGAAACATTTAGGCTGGGGTCAGACCAGCGCGGTGTGTGTGTGTGATTTGGAGACGTCAGATCCTGCTCGTGTCCGGCCAACATAACGTCCAGACGCAAAAAGTTTCCTGGTTTGGATTCGTAAAACATCACGCACGAAAATGCGCATCGTATGACCGTTTTCGTATATTCCGTGAAAAAATACATCAATGCGTTCGGATGCACTTTTTTACGTTCACGTCATGTCCTGTCTGTATATTATAACAAAAAATGCAATAAAATTTGAATTTTCAATATACAATGTGTAAAGTGGTTGTTTTTCACATTTTAACATGCGAGCATTTGCGATTATATTTTCTATGGGGTGCGCTTGTTAAAAAAATTAGAAATGGGGACTCGTTACATTTTTTTTGGGGAAAATATCGCTATTTTTAACAAACGCACTACATACAAAAATTGTTAGTGCAGCATCATTGTTCACATTATAATTGAAATGGGAACAATATTGCTGCATTAACAAAACAAAAACAAAAAAAAACTTTTTTTTTTTTCTTTTAGAATTTTTTTTAAATATTTTTATTTTAAAAATTGTATTTTTCAAAAAAAAATTTTTACATGGTCATGTTTGGTATCGTTGGAAAGGCCATGCTCTGGCCGATCCAACGATAAACATTAACCCCTAGCTCGGATCGGGAGATAGGGGGTTCATTAGAGCCCCCTATCTCCACCATTGCTGGCAGCTAGGGATTAACTCCAGGACTGGCATCATCGTGCTATGCACGATGACGCCAGTCCTCAGGGGGAGTTCCCAGAGGCTTGGCTGAAATCTAAGATGTCGGCCAGCTCCGGGAGAGGATCACGATCCGGCACTTTTCAGCGCTGAATCGTGATCCGGCTCCCCAGGGGTTAATGTCAGCCACCGTATGGAAGGGCAGACTGTGCCCTTCCAAACGGTGCCTGCCTTAACCCTGTGGCCCCCGGCGATCGGGAGGGAGAGAGGTCCGAAGGACCTTCCCCCTCCCTTTCAGGCCCCTCCTCTGCGGCGAATTAGATGTCATTGCGCCGCCGCTATGACATCTAATGGCCCCGCCAGGGTCCCGGAGTGCTGGGCTGACATCCAAGATGTCATCCCGCACCGGGGGGTGCAGCAATCGGCCAGAATCCGGCCGATTGCTGCCTTCTGTGCAAGGACGCTCTGAGTGCGTCCATAGCACAGGAGAACCACTTGGCTGAGCGCGTCCATAGCAGCCAAGTGGTTAATGTGTTTCCACCCAGCGACCTCCTGGCCACGAAGCCATTTGGAGCTGAGGGGATAATTAGGTTTCTTGTAGTACCTCCCTGGTGTGGGAATTAAGCCTTTCTTGCTGTCTGTGTTTTCAGTATAGGCATTGAGTGACTGCCCTGCAGGCCACACAACTCGTGTATCATTGAGATTCAGCAATCTTGTTCATGTATCGTGTCATGTCTGTCTATGTGTCAGGACACAGTTTATGTGTTTACACCCAGCGATCTCCTGGCCACAAAGCCATTTGGAGCTGAGGTGATAATTAGGTTTTTTGTAGTACCTCCCTGGTGTGGGAATCAAGGTACTACAGCCTTTCCTGCTGTCTGTGTTCAAGAATCTGTCCTAAAGGATCCAAAGAAACGCTACTCCAGGGTAGCGCCGTTAGTGCACGATTACACAGTGAGAACATCCAGATTACAACAATTCCCAGATATCTTGTAGAAGTGAGACCCCCCCCCAATAGCTGCTGGCAGTGAGAACACACACTAACAGAACAATCTCCTCTCAAAACACGTGCTGGGGCTGCGAGGGACGCCTTATATAGTGTGCTGTGGGACTCAGCTCTGTGAGCCCATGATTGGGTAAAATTTGCCCATAGTCTTGCACCTGTCTTGCACCTGACCTGTTGTCAGGTGCAAGGCTGTAGCCAATTACAAGCTTCAGCCCAGTGGAAAAGTGCATGGTGGTCCACTGTGGGCGACCTCGAACAGAACTCGCGGAAATGTTTAGAGTTCGGCGAAAGGCCGATGTTCGGTGTGAACTCCGAACAGCTCATCCCTATTGGAGGCCCGGACGCCTTCTCTGTTCCTGTCTTTGGACGCAGAGAAGGCGTTCAATAGAGCCGAGTGGCCCTTTCTCTTTTCCCTTCTAAACCACATGGGCATTCCCAGTCCTTTTCTCTTGGCCATTAAGACGCTGTACTCCTCCCCCTCAGCACAAATTCTTATCCCGGGAACGACCCCTTCCCCTTTCCTATTTGCTCTATATTTGGAACCCCTCTTACAATACATTAGGGCGACATTGGAGATCCATGGTCTCACTGTCCGATACCAAATTTTCAAGGTCTCAGCATACGCGGACGACATTCTCCTTTCCCTAACCTGACCCCCTTCTTCTCTACCTAGACTGTTCCAAAGCCTAGACAAATACGCCCGCCTCTCGGAATATAAGATTAACATAGCGAAATCGGAGACTTTCATTCTACATGTTCCTCAAGAAGAGGTTGATGACATATGCAAGGACTTCCCAATTCATATTTCACCCTCATTTCAATATCTTGGGATCACTCTGATAAATGACCCTTCTGCTTTGTACTCTGTCAATTACTCAGCGTTACGGCACCAGCTTAAAAAAGATCTTGAATGCTGGGACAAGTATGATATTGTGGATTGGTCGTGTATATTGTATAAAAATGAACATCCTTCCACGTATACTGTAGTTTTTTCAGGCTAACCCTACGGCAGTAGAATCAGGAAACCTACAAGACCTTCAACGGGCTATAGATTCCTTTATTTGGAAAAGCAAAAGATGACGAATTGCGAGGGCCACTTTATATAGGCCTAAGGAGGCCAGTGGCTTGGGACTTCCCTGCCTTTTCTTATATTTCTACGCAGCTCAACTAGCACAGATAGTTGCCTGGCACGCACCCACGAATACCCGAAGATGGGTTGACTTGGAAAGGGGCCTCATGTATCCTGACCCTCCTCATTTTTGGATCTGGACTCCTCGAACTTACCGTCCTCTTCTGAAAATTGCATGTCCTTCCATAGCGAACTCTATCAGGCTGTGGGATAAACTAGCTTCGAAGTGCGTCCTCACCTCGTTTCCATCTCCCTTGACTCCGATCCTCAGGAACAGAGACTTCCTCCCCGGCTTAAATGCTTCCCCTCCTGGAGGCTGGTTGGGATCAAGGATTTCTAGGCTTTGCCATCTCTACCCCAAGGGGGCCCTGCTCGATATGACGGACTTGCCCACTTCTCTGCAGGACAAATTGACCTATCCATTACCGTTCATCCAGCTAAGGACATTTGCGACCAGACGACATATTAAATTGGCTGCTCTCAATTCCACCTTTTATTCCGAAACCTTATGCTTTAGAGGTTCTTATCCTAAAGGACTAATATCCACACTGTATCGTTCAATAACGGCCCTGCTAGACTGGAAAGAACTTCCATACATTCATGCATGGGAGAGAGATCTTGGAGACTCTTGAGGTGGAAGAATGGAGTGATATTTGGGAGGCCATGAAATCAGTTTCAATATGCACTACACATCAGGAACAACTCATTAAAATGGTCCTACGCTGGTACATCACACCTGTACTAATCGCTCACATGTCCCCAGGGATACCGGACCTTTGCTGGAGAGGCTGTGGCCAAAAGGGGTCTTACACCCATATGTGTTGGTTCTTCTGTCCCCATGTTCAGAAATTTTGGAACCATACGCATACACTGATTCAAGCTGTAATCGTGCAAGGCACTCCGTTGGACACTTGGGCATTTCTTCTTTCCAGACCTTTCCCGGATCTATCTCATTCAGAAAACAAGTTGCTCTCTAAAATTACTTTGGCGGCCCGCAGTGTTGGCGGTATCCTGGAACTGCCCCAAGTTCCCCTCTTTCTCGAAAATCTATCTTAAAATAAGGGACGTTCAAATTATGGATGAGCTGTAGGCAATCACCAACCACACCCTCCCCTCTTATTATAAGACTTGGTCTCCTCCCTGGCTTGACCAGATGGGGTCGGCTTGATAGCAAAAAAGACACGTAGCTTGTTGAATTGATGCATTGATCTCAGCATAATGTGATATCATTGTGAAAAACTGTTATTATATCTCCACTGCTGATCACGTTGTATCATGTCTCCTTTCCCCCCCTCTTCTCTCCCTCTTTTTCTTTTTCCTCACCCCTATCTCTCACTTTTATCGATCTTTACATTCCCCCTCTCTATCATTTTATTTCTCTGGGTTTGGGCAACCCTCCCCCCATTACTGTTTTTGGATTGATATACTGGCTACATTGGCACAATCTACACGTTATATTTTGTTTGTTCTACCATGCTGAAAAACAATAAATTTATTTACAAAAAAAAGAAGGGATACTCTATTAAATAGAGTTCCCTATTATTGCCCTTAAATATTTGGACAGATGCTGCTGACAGGCCAGCCTCTGCCGAATCACTTTTTTCCAATGTTTTTGTCATTTTTATTGAATTTACTCATCTTTTGTCCCTCACCGCGCGCAGCTCCTCCTCTTCGGCTCAGGGACTTCTGAACCTTTTGCGCTCCTATGCAACTTGAGTAGCATGGGAAATACAAAGTCCACACCGGTACAGGACTTACGCACTTTATGAATGCAAGTTCCATAGCGCCTGCGCAGAACAATGGCTCGGAGTTGCACGCACATGCGCAGATCCGATCCATCGGCTGCCTCTCTAAGGCTAGGGTCAGACGAACGCATTTTTCGCGTCGTCCGTGGAATAGTGCGGTCGAACGAACGGACGTATTTTGTCACGAAATACGCATTAGCGGTCATACGATGCGCATTTTCATCCGTGATTTTGTACGGATCATCAATAAAACACTTTTTGTGTCTGGACGTTATGTTATCCGGTCATTAGCAGCGTCTGACGTCTCCCAATCACGCAAACACGCTGCTATGCGGACGCAGCGCACTCTGTACGTCAGTAGTAGCGGTTTGACGTTCTCAAAAAAATGCGTTTGTTTGCCACTTGCGTTGCACGGGCGAACGTTCGTGCGGCCGTTCGTCGTGTGTTCCCCGGCATTGGACGTCATTTGCTGCTAGCACGGCCATGATTTCGTGCGGCTAAACGCACGTTAAAACTGCGTTCGTCTGACCCTAGCCTAAGAACACTCGTTATCACAGGCGGTCTCAGAGGGGGACGTCGTCATGCTCTCTGCTTGCTGAGGGCACTAGTGACTGATCTGGTGACCAGCAGCCAGAAAATTCTAAATCCCAACTGCAGGTGACACTTGGTGGGGTGGAGGAAACTCCTCCACTTCATCTAGTGTTTTCACAACATCAGTGGAGCTGGGGAGGCACTCCTCACATCCTGACCCCTTTAAACAAAAAAGTGGTCAGGATGTGTAAAGCATTAGTGTGTATAACGCACTTCAATATACAATGCAGTAAAAAATTATATAAATACTGTAAGATCATAATCTTTATTCAAACCGTGAGACTAAACCAATGTATGAATCCAGAAAGGTTCACGTTTTTCAAGCATGCCCACTCTGTCGCCCCACTCTATAAGGAAAAGAGACTGTATCTGCAGCCTGAAATTTAAGCAGAGCCACAGTGTCCCTGTTCAACATAAGTTATGAAACCGGTTTGTCAATCTGTCACTTAGTTTCTGAGTGGTTTCCCCCACGTATACAAGTCTGCATGAGCACTTAATTATATAAACCACAAAAGAACTCCCACAGGTAAAAAAAAAAAAAAGCCTTATGTTATATTTTTAACCTGTCCTGGGGTGTGTAAAAGGATCACATATAATAATGCTGCTACACGAGCTACAACCCAAATACTGGTAAATAGCCGATTTGGGTGTGCCCATAAATCTCTGTCTGTGGATACCAGTGACTTTATACTCTGATTTAACTAGAGAGTTTTGAGTCACATGCTTTGAATAGAGAATATGATCTTACAGAATTTTTATAATTTTTTACTACATTGTTTCTGCCCAATACGTCACAGAATGTCAGACTGAGAGGAACAAAAGAGATCCCGGGCTTATAAATCCCCAACACGGACTCGCCCCCATCCCTCTTCACATTATCCCTTACCCCTGATAATGTCCATGGACTTGCCCATTCCCCCCATATATATGTCCCACTACCCCCACTCCTCCCCATATGCTTTGGCAATGCTAAAATGTATTTGGTCCTGCCAATAAAGCTTATTTTGATTTGATTTGATTTGATTTGTGTCTTGAAGTGTGTTATTGATACTAATGCTATTCCTTTTTTTTTTTTTACAGGTCCTGTATTCAGTGCGGTTTCACATTGAAGTATGATTACTATTTTTCCTAGAACAACAACTATAATACAAATATATACATTTTTCCATGGCTTGTATGTATCATATACATCTTGTTTAGTTTAACCCTTTCACTGCTGAGCCATTTCACCATGCGTGCTGAGCTAATTTTGACCATTTTGTGCTCATTATGTTTAAACACGATTTGAAGTCATGTTTTATTGTAGGACCCAGACAAATTATATATCCTTATTTTCACCAAACTCGGCAGATTCATAATATATCAATATTATATGTATTCGTCATGTCCTGCCAGAGTGCCATAACAAAAAAGTGCACTCTGGCACGACATGACGAACTCGAACTCAATACAAGTCAATGGGACTCAAAATTAGATTTTTAGAGTGCCCTCCAAGAGGGCATATATGCTATATATTTGCCATAAAAGGTGTATGGGGGTCCGGGTAGTGCCCTGGGGGACAGGAAACAAGGACAAAAAGTAAAAAAAAAAACATTTTTAAAGGGACAGAGAGTTTTCCATGAAATAAGGGTTAAAAATAAAAACGAAAAATTCCTTCAAATATCATGCCTAGGAGGTCCCCATAACCTGCCCGTGAAGTGGCGGATTTCTAGGATGTATAGAAACATTTAAAAGCAAAAAAATTACGTTTAAAATGACGGTAAATGCTTTTCCTTTAATCTATTCATAAACAACTGCTTGGGGCGGCAGCCTGTATGAAAAGACATTTTAGGACGTGCAGAAAAAGTTTAGTGATTTTTTGGCTAAATTATGGTGAAACTTATGCAGGCTTTGGATGAAAGTAACAATAGGTGCTTTAAAATTGGGCTTTTAGCGTCGGCAACAGTGCCGTCACACTGAGGATATGAATCTGGTACAGGCGTCAGTGGCAGTGCACCCAAATATTGTGCCTTTGGTGCCAGGCCAGCAAGTGCCATCATACAGTAAGCCCTCTGTGGTATTGTGGAAGAGTGCATGGGTGGACCATGCGGTCAGGGCCGGTGCTAGACTATTTTGGGCCCTAGGCAAGACCAGCTACTTGCACCCCCCAAAAAAAAAACGACACAACATGAAACTGCTAAATTTCTTTTTATTTAAGAATAAAATTTGAAAAGCACCAAAAGTAAAGGTAAAATAAATATAAATAAACTGTATTAAACCATTTTAAATTAACTCTATTAACCCTTTCGCTGCTGAGGCTTTTCCCGCCCCTGTGCTGAGGTCATTTTTTACCTGTTTTGCGCATCATGTTTAAACGTGTTTTGAAGGCTTATTTTAGTATATGACACCGACATATTATATATCGTTCTTTCCGTCAGACTCGGTAGATTCATAATATGTCATTATTATATGTATACGTTATGTCATGTCTGTATATTATAACAAAAAATGCAATAAAATATGTATTTTCAATAATTTACAACGTGTAAAGTGTTTTTTTTCCACATTTTAACATGTGAGCAATTGCGGTTATATTTTGTATGGGGTGCGCTTGTTAAAAAAATTAGAGATGGGGTCTCGTTACATTTTTTTTTGGGGAAAATGACACTATTTTTAACAAACGCACCGCATACAAAAATCGTTAGTGCAGCATCATTGTTCACATTATAATTGAAATGGGAACAATATTGCTGCATTAACAAACCCAAAAAAAAGAAAAAAAAGTGTTATTTTTTTTTTTTTTTTTTTTTTTTTACAACATTTTTAACTTTCATGTTTGGTATCGTTGGAACGGCCATGCTCTGGCCGATCCAACGATATCAAAATTTAACCCCTAGCTGCCACGGATCGGGAGATAGGGAGTTCATTGGAACTCCCTATCTCCACAGTTGGTGGCAGTTAGGGGTTAACTGTAGGACTGGCGTCATCGTGCTACGCACGATGACGCCAGTCCTCTGGGGGAGTTCCCGGAGGCTTGGCCGACATCCAAGATGTCGGCCAGCTCCGGGAAGGATCGCGAATCGGCGCTTTTCAGCGCCGATTTGCGATCCAGCTCCCCAGGGGTTAATGCCAGGCATCATTTGGAAGGGCAGGCTGTGCCCTTCCAAATGATGCCTGGGTTAACCCCCTGTGCGCCGCCGATCGGGAGGGAGAGAGGTCCGAAGGACCCCCCCCCTCCCTTTCAGGCGCCTCCTCCGCACATGCGGGGGGCGCCTGAATTAGGTGTCATCGCGCCCCCGCGATGAACACCTAATAATGGCGGCTGCTGGTCCGGATGCCGGGCTGACATCCAGGATGTCAGCCCGCACCGGAGGGGCCAGCGATCGGCCGGAACCCGGCCGAACGCTGACCCCAATGTGAGGACGCGCTCAGCGCGTCCTCAGCACACCAGCGGTAATGCTGAGGACGCGCTGAGCGTGTCCTTAGCATTGAAGTGGTTAAACAAATTAAAATTAACTGTATTGAACAAATATAAATTAACGGAAAAAAAATAAGAGTTGTCACGTAAATTTCAATTTCAGACACATCAAAATTTCACTTTGCGTGCCTTATCCTTTGCAAATTTTCATCATGCCTATATATATATATTGCCCAGACCAGCTCACATCATGTGTATATATATATTGCCCAGGCCAGCTCACATCATGCGTATATATATATATTGCCCAGGCCAGCCCACATCATGCGTGTATATATATTTTGCCCAGGCCAGCCCACATCATGCGTATATATATATATATATTGCCCAGGCCAGCTCACATCATGCGTATACATATATTGCCCAGGCTAGCTCACATCATGCATATATATATATTGCCAGGCCAGCCCACATTCATGCGTATATATATATTGCCCAGGCCAGCTCACATCAATGCTCACAGACAGTCACAGATGCGCCATCATGCGTATATATATATTGCCCAGGCCAGCTCACATCATGCGTATATATATTGCCCAGGCCCAGGCCAGTTCACATCATGCGTATATATATTGCCCAGGCCAATCCCCTGCTGGAGATAGGGGGTTCATTTGAACCCTGATATCTCCAGGCATCTAGGGGGTCATGGAGGGTGTCAATTGAAAGGCCTGAGCATGGCCTTTCGAATTATACCCAACATGACCACGTATAAAGTAAAAAAAAGAAAAAAGAAAAGAAAAACAAGTATTTTTTTTGTGTTACTTTTATTAATGCAGCAATATTGTTCACATTTCAATTATAATGTGAACAATGATGCACTAATGATTTTTTTCTATGGGGTGTGTTTGCTATAAATCACGTAATTCCCCCCCACAAAATGTAACAAGTCCCCATTTCTAATTTTTGTCCAAGCGCACCCCATAAAAAACATAACCGCAAACACTCATGTGCTAAAATGTTAAAAAAAAACACTTTACACACTGCAGATGATAAAAAATTCAATTTTTATTGCATTTTTTGTCATAATAAGCAGGCAGGACATGACGTATACATATAAAAATAATATATTATGAATCTGCGGAGTCTGCCGGAAAGAACGATATCTAATATGTCTGGGTTATTTAATAAAATGTGGCTTCAAATCGCATTTAAACATGATGAGCGAAAGCGGTAAAAATGAGCTGAGCACACAGCAGTGAAATGCAGCATATTAGAGGAAGATTTAGTAGGGAAATTAACACTTCTCAGAAGCAGACACCACACCCTCAGTATAGTCTACATACGTACAATGTATCAAATTCATTAGACCAGACTAAAAACACCTGTTGTTTACCATTTGAGAACACAGGTCATTTAGAGGTGAGAATCTTTGCACGTACACATTAGTTTTTAATTTAATATCTAATAAACCGTTGCTTATAATATTCTGCAGTAAAGACTCTTTATTTCTAGATTTTTTAAGCATTTTTTATACTTTTTTTAAAAAAAAAAATTTGCGAACACGCCAAAAAGTTTGACGTTTGCGAACTTGCGAACGGCCAAAGTTCGAATCGAACTCCGAACTGATCGAACCGAAAAGCTCATCGCTAGTGAAGAGGCGCATTTTGCAGGTACAATCTGAAGAGGCTAGGATTGTACCAGGCAAACCGAGTGTCTTCACATCATTCTACCCCCATATTATGCAGATTAAAGAATATATTTTTTACTGTACCCACTCAACTCATCATTCACATCCTAGCTGGCTCCTGCCATCTGCACTCTCCACCACAAAGTTTTTAGTACAGCCAGAACTTTGTAATACACCATGTAGCTGGTGGCAAATTTGGTGGTGCACTACCACAAAGGTGCTATACGCATTCCATCTTAGAGCAGGGTTCTTTTCAGGCTCCAAAGGAGGAGAGTGGTTCCATTTATGTCTACGATATCAGATCCAGAATATACTACTCTATGAAGGCATCTCTCTGTTTTGCCTGAGGGCTACCACGATCCATAAGAGGGGCTGTGCCACCCCCTTGAAGTATGGCTCTCTGCCAAATATATCAGGCCAGTATTTCAGTCTCTGTTTTTTGTGATTTTTATGGTCTATTCTTATTCAAATGTCCACCTTTTGAGGCATTATTGCACTATTATGTATTTCTGTTTTTTATATTCCATGTGAATATATACTGATTTTACAGGTATTCCTTGACTTCCTATAAAGTGATACTGTGCAAGATTCACTCAATGATTTAAACATACTGGGCCACATTACAATCCTAGCTTTAAAACGCAGGCGCAAGGGAGGAAAAACTGTGCATGCCTTGCGTAGCACCTTATCAAATTGTCTCTGCATAAGCACTTTAAATGTGTTTTTCACCAAATATATAAAATCTGGGATCACTACTTTGCTTGACCCGGGGCCTGACACAGTTTTTTCTTTTTAAAGGATAAACTTTATATAGATTCTTATGTTGCATGCATATAGATTGGTGTATATCATATCCAGTAATAATCATTTATTGACAATATTAATCTAATGTATATTTCTCTTAATTATTTTGTTTCCATCAAATGAGCATTTTGATTGAAGGAAGTCTTACTATGGATTAAATGCAGGGCTCGAGTCCTGCGGGAACGGCGTTCCCGCAGTTCTCCCACAGCGGGAACGCTGCGGGAACGCTGTGGGAATGCTGCGGGAACGCAGGTTCCCGCTGTGGCCGGAGCCCGAAACAATTTACCTGGTGGCCACGTGTTCGTCCTCTGAGCGGCAGCTGGAATGAAGCACGGCTGCTCGCCAGTGATCTATCCAACAGACAGCCGCGATCATAAAAAAGGTGAGCTGGGGGCAAATATATTCATGAGCAGGGGGCAAATATAACCATGAGCTGCTGGGGAAAATATATCCATGAGGTGCTGGGGCAAATATATCCATGAGCTGCTGGGGAAAATATATCCATGAGCTTCTGGGGAAAATATATCCAGGAGCTGCTGGGGACAAATATATCCATGAGCTGCTGACAAATAAATCTATGAGCTGGGGGCAAATATATCCATGAGCTGGGGCAACTATATCCATTTAAATAGCCAGTGAAGATAGGGGGGACCTTCCACTTCAAACATAAGAGGTTATTCAGAGAGTAATGAAAAGTCACTGACATTTCGGTGCTCTCTGAATCATTGCACTTCGGAGAGTCCGATTCGCTAACCCTACAGTGAAATCAGCATTCACTGCAGGGTCCCTGAAGGCCAAACGCCAACCGGCTAGAGAGCCGCCGCAAACATATCCATGAGCTGCTTGGGGGCAAATATATCCATGAGCTGGTGGTAAATATATCCATGAGCTGCTGGGGGCAAATATATAAATGAGCTGGGGCAAATATATCCTATCCATGAGCTGGTGGTAAATATATCCATGAGCTGCTGGGGCAAATATATAAATGAGCTGGGGCAAATATATCCATGAGCTGCTGGGGCAAATATTCATGAGCTGGTGGCAAATATATCCATGAGCTGGGGGCAAATATATAAATGAGCTGGGGCAAATATATCCATGAGCTGCTGGGGGCAAGTATATCCATTAGCTGTGGGAAAACATATCCATGAGCTGGGGGCAAATATATCCATGAGCTGCTGGTGGCAAATATATCCATGAGCTGCTTGAGGCAAATATATCCATGAACTGTTGGCAAATATATCCATGAGCTTGTGCAAATATATCCATGAGCTGCTGGGGGCAAATATATCCATGAGCTGGGGCAAATATATCCATGAGCTGGGGGAAAATATATCTATGAGCTGCTATTGGCAAATATATCCATGAGCTGGGGCAAATATATCCATGAGCTGGGGGCAAACATATCCATGAGCTGCTGTTGGCAAATATATCCATGAGCTGGTGGCAAATCTATGCATGAGCTGGTGGCAAATATATCCATAAACTGGGGGCAAATATATCCATGAGCTGCTGGGGCAAATATATCCATGAGCTGTTGGCAAATATATCCATGAGCTGGGGCAAATATATCCATGAGCTGCTGGGGGCAAATATATCCATGAGCTGGTGGCAAATATATCCATAAGCTGGGGCAAATATATCCATGAGCTGGGGCAAATATATCCATGAGCTGCTGTTGGCAAATATATCCATGAGCTGGGGGCAAACATATCCATGAGCTGCTGTTGGCAAATATATCCATGAGCTGGTGGCAAATCTATGCATGAGCTGGTGGCAAATATATCCATAAACTGGGGGCAAATATATCCATGAGCTGCTGGGGCAAATATATCCATGAGCTGTTGGCAAATATATCCATGAGCTGGGGCAAATATATCCATGAGCTGCTGGGGGCAAATATATCCATGAGCTGGTGGCAAATATATCCATAAGCTGGGGCAAATATATCCATGAGCTGGGGCAAATATATCCATGAGCTGCTGTTGGCAAATATATCCATGAGCTGGTGGCAAATCTATGCATGAGCTGGTGGCAAATATTTCCATAAACTGGGGGCAAATATATCCATGAGCTGATAAGGCAAATATATCCATGAGCTGGTGGCAAATCTATGCATGAGCTGGTGGCAAATATTTCCATAAACTGGGGGCAAATATATCCATGAGCTGATAAGGCAAATATATCCATGAGCTGGTGGCAAATATATCCATGAGCTGCTGGGGCAAATATATCCATGAGCTCCTGGGGCAAATATATCCATGAGCTGCTGGGGGCAAATATATCCATGAGCTGGGGGCAAATATATCCATGAGCTGCTGGGGCAAATATATCCATGAGCTGATCAGTACTCATGAGCTGCGGCCGCTCGTCTGTGATCTATCCAACAGACAGCCGCGATCTCACAGAGGTGAGCTGGGGGCAAATATATCCATGAGCTGGGGCAAATATATCCAAGAGCAGCGGGGGCAAATATATCCATGAGCTGCTGGGGGGAAATATATCCATGAGCTGCTGGGGCAAATATATCCATGAGCTGCTGGGGCAAATATATCCATGAGCTGCTGGGGCAAATATATCCATGAGCTGCTGGTATATCCATGAGCTACTGGGGGCAAATATATCCATGAGCTACTGGGGGCAAATATATCCATGAGCTGGTGGCAAATATATCCATGAGCTGGGGCAAATATATCCATGAGCTACTGGGGGCAAATATATCCATGAGCTTGATGCAAATATATCCATGAGCTGCTGGGGGCAAATTTATCCATGAGCTGCTTTGGGCAAATATATCCATGAGCTGGGGGCAACTCTATTCATTTAAAAAGCCAGTGAAGATAGGGGGGACTTTCCACTTCAAACATAAGAGGTTATTCAGAGAGCAATGAAAAGTCACTGACATTTCGGTGCTCTCTAAATCATCGCACTTCGGAGAGTCCGATTCGCTAACCCTACAGTGAAATCAGCATTCACTGCAGGGTCCGTGAAGACCAAACGCCAACCGGCTAGAGAGCTGCCGCAAACATATCCATGAGCTGATGGAGGCAAATATATCCATGAGCTGGGGGCAAATATATCCATGAGCTGGGGGCAAATATATCCATGAGTTGCTGACTGGCAAATATATCCATGAGTTGCTTGGGGGCAAATATATCCATGAGCTGGTGGCAAATATATCCATAAGCTGGTGGCAAATATATCCATGAGCTGGTGGAAAATATATCCATGAGCTGGGGGCAAATATATCCATGAGCTGGTGGCAAATATATCCATGAGCTGGTGGAAAATATATCCATAAGCTGGGGACAAATATATCCATGAGCTGCTAGGGGCAAATATATCCATGAGCTGGTGGCAAATATATCCATAAGCTGGGGGCAAATATATACATGAGCTGCTGGGGGCAAATATTTCCATGAGCTGGGGGCAACTATATCCATTTAAAAAGCCAGTGAAGATAGGGGGGGGCCTTCCACTTCAAACATAAGAGGTTATGTAGGGATGAGCTGTTTCGTTCGATCGGTTCGGCGTTCGATTCGAACATCGCCTGTTCGCATGTTTGCAAACTACGAACATTTCCGCGTGTTCACCGCATGTTCGCCCACAATGCACCACAATGGACCACAATGTACTTTTCCACTGGCCTGAAGCTTGTAATTGGCTACAGCCTTGCACCTGACCACAGGTCAGGTGCAAGACAGGTTCAAGACTATGCCAATCACGGCTCAGAGTCCTGACTGGGCAAAATTGGGCAAATTCGAACTTTCAAGTCCCTTTGACTTGCATTGAGTTCGGTTCGTGTTCGAGTTCCAACTCGAACTTTTGAAATTGTTCGAGTTCGAATGCGAACAGAACACGGGGGTGTTCGGCTCATCACTAATCACCACGTACTGCTATACTCATGATATATATATTTTTTCTTCAGGTAATAGGTGTCATGGAATTCATGGGTGAGTTCCCTCATTTTTTTTCCCAGGACTTGACCCCTGATTAAATGATTAATTGTGTGATTACGGTCTCCCACTATAAATATGTAAATGTGTCACATGGACCAAAAGGCTGGTCACGAGCAGACTTCAGAGTGCAAGAAACGTCCGTGAGAGTGGACGTTCCTTCCACTTTGCACCCATGTGGCCACCTCGCTGAGCACAGTTAGTGCGCTCATTGCTGCAAACTTTAATCCTACTATGGAGGATCGCGCTTTGCAGCCCCATCGATTGCGAGTCATAGCGTTTCGACAGGGTTTCAGCACGTCTGTTGTAGAGCGCGCAACTCATGTGCATGCTACACTGTGTGACTCGCCCCGTCTAAATGTCACAACGCTGCGACGGACGTCGGGAGGCACATCAGTACGTGCGCAAGTAGTGCGCTAGTCTGACGCAGGCCTTAGGCTTGACAAAGACTCACTTGGAGTCCAATCATTGCCTGGTCTACCTATGTAAAACAAAGCTCTACTTTTTTTGTTATTTGTGTTGCAAGAGCGTCATATACTTGTCTCTATTATTCTGAGTCCATGTAGCTGATACAGTAGCTGGGTTGGAATGGGTACAGTAAAAGGCAGCCCTTTTAATCGGCAACCATGGAATTGGGCCCCGTATCGGGTGACACTACATTTGCTGTTGAAGTTTCCCGCAGGTGGATTCCTTTCCAGCGTGACCAGAGAGCCGCATGGGGCGGGGCCACTACAACCTGAAAAATTCCCTCCTTTATGTTGAATTGCCTGACAGGCAATGTGCAAATACTTTCATCAAACACTACTCCCAGCGCTATGTAGATGCAGTGGTACTGGTATATAAAACAAATGCAGCTCTCCCTTAACCAGAGTGTTAGGTCACTTCAATTATCGAATGGCTTTGCTGGACTAGAAGGAAGCACAGTTTTGTTCTCAACTGTTTAAGACGGCCACCTCATCTGTTTTACACAAGCTCTGACCTCGCTTTTAAAAATGTAGCCTATATTAATGCAGTCCTCTATCAGGCCCTACCATAGTGCTTGTTGAAAATAATTAGCTTTTAATTTCCTGTATGAATATATAAATATTGTGATTCAAATACTGTTACGTCCTCAGCCCCTGCTGCGCTCCCTGGGGGGTCTGGGCATGGTTTAGTGCCACTGGCTGGTCAAGTGCCAGCACATCGTGATGGCCGATCGACGTCTGAGGGGGCGGGGCCTGGTGTGGTCACGAGGAGCCGCCGGATTTAAAGCAGGGCACGAGGAGTTACCTCATCGCCCTGACGTGGAGTTTAGTTCCCGCATCGCCTGCTTTTGCATTCAGTGTGTTTCCAGTCGCTGACCCATTTTGTCTACGAATCCTGCTCCTGTTTTTGACCCAGCTTGTCTTTGACCATTCTTCTGCTTATCCCATATCGGTTCATATTGCTGAGTGTTGTGTGTTTAACCCTATGTATGCCGCTGGGGTTTTGGCCTGCCACCTTGGTATATACCCCTATTGCTTTGGGTAATACCCGCAGCGTTATCCGGGTTGTGTTCGAGACTGAAGGTTTACGTATCTGTGTTCAGCTGTCTGTATGAAAGATTAGGGAAAGATAGGGACAGCTTGGTTTCTACTCAGTATTACTATAATACTTATGCCAAGTGTAACCCGATCATAAGCAGCTCGATACTATCACGTGTGTCATCAGACTCTGGTTATATCAAGGTATCGCAAACCCAGTCGGGTTTACCAAAAAACGTGTTATCTGTTTATGCTGTGACTGCCCTGCAGTCTAATCAATTCATCGACTGTCAAAGTAATCTGCTGGGAGACCAGCCCTAGCCATATACTCCGGTATCGAAGTCATCTGTATTATTGAAAGTCCCTGTATGTGCACTGAGTTGTCTTTTGGTCTTAAAACCATCTGAGCTTAGTTGCAATTCTGTGGTGCTTTTATACTCCTTGGCTTTGGAATATAAGTCTGTGTTTACCGACTAATTTATAACCGTCAAGCAGATATTTCTGTCCATTAAGATTACTACTTCGCTACTCTTGTGTGAGCGCTACAGCACCCGTTACAAATACATGCCTTAGTTAATATGGCCCATTAGTCTGAAAAGTGTGTTTTAATACATATGGGCTATGGTTTTCCCTTCTCCCTTTTTGTATGTTACTCCAAAAGTTAAAATGTAAACCAGATGTGGTTAAATGTAAGTTCCAACGTGGCAAATGTATCCGTGCCATTTTAACTCTGACGTGCTAATATATCTGTATACTTATTGGCTGATAAATCACATTCTTTTTGCGGGGCAGAAATGATCCATGTCTGTTGGGAACGCTATCATTGGTTATAATTTGTTTGAGTTTTAATATAAAGATCTGGCTGAACAAGTCAGATATACTGAAAGCAACACATTCTCTGTGTGACTGACTTCAGTTGTCTCCCCTATAGCGTAAGCGCTGCGTCTTGCCTCATTCTTGATTATATGAAAAGTAATGACAGACATGTTTTGGGATTCACGCTGTGGTAACTATGAATAGGAATTGGTTATATATATATTTTTTAACACTTGTTTGTCCCTTCCATTTGTAAACATGCTTGTGAATAAATGTCACATATTTTGTGCAATAAAGCAGCATTTCTGCCCACATCATCAAGTCTGTCATTTGTTTGTAGAGGAGTCTGGGTGATTCACATCAGTGATGGGCGTTGAGGTCAGTGGATGGTGTAATCTCCAACCTGAAAAAAAGGGAAAGAATATAACGAAAATGTAATAATATAGTAATAAAAATTGTATTAAATTAAAATTAATTTAATATTATTAAGAAATATTATTTAAATATTACATAGTAGTTAAAAATATACATGTTGCCCCTCCCCTGCTTACCTTTTTGCGGGGTCGGAGCAAAATCCTTCGTGGTCTAGTGGGAGAGCCGGTAGACCCACGTCTTGTATCTGTGGTGGTCCAGTGGGGGCATCCATTGGGACCTTATACCCATGGTGGTCCTGTGGCAAAAAAATGCTGTCTGTACCTCCATTAGGTACAGACCACGCATGGTTCGGACACACCACTTCAAGGAGAGAACTTCATGGAGCGGACTTTGGCATTTCTAAAAGAGAAATACAAAAGACAGCAGGAGAAGATTCATGTATAAAGCTTCTCCTGCCACTGTCATTTCACAAAAGGGAAATGCAAAGTTTGTCATGGTTTCAACAACAGTAAACAACAGTGGTTACGAATAACCCCCAAATGAAGATCGGTTTACAAACTGTGCAGGTCTTGGTCACGTTAATATTGGTTTCATTTTCCCAGCAGCCGTTTCACTCTTGATTACTGAAGAATGCGCGGGGTGGTGGAATCCAACCGCGAAGTTATGAATTCAAATGCAAACACCTTCAGAAACAAATCTGTTTGTTAAACACGTTTATCTTTTAAGCCTGTAAATTGAAATAACAAATGAATGTATTAAAAACCAGCGCTACCGTCTACAGACAGGATCATCAAAACTGGCAGCCAGTTGTTTTAGTGCTACTGCCACTTGTTAGGCTTCATGAGCATAATGGGTCGTATAGGCCGAAAAAATCCTCGGATGCCAAGCAGCAAGCCCTATGAGTAAGGTGAACAGTATGCACGCCAAGGGTCCTGCACTTTAGGGGCCTCATACCACTGCCAACACCCTCCATATAGTAAAAAGTGTCAGTGAGTGCCATTTCAATATCTGGGGGAGAGGGGATGTCTATCTATGGAGAGGTGTTGAGGGGGGATGTCTTTCTGGAGGCTAGAGGTGTCAGGGATGTCTATCTGGGAGGAAATGGGAAATTTGGGGGGAGTCATAATATGTATCTATGTGTGAAAAATGGTGGAGTATAAGGAGGTGTGGTGTGGAAATTGTGGCTTGGGGTCACAAAATATTTTCTCGCCTAGGGCCCCTCCTATGCTAGAAGTGGCCCTGATCTTCATTCCAACTGAACTGTTACTATTTTCTAGTGAGCTATTATCTCTCACAGCTCCAAAGTACAGAAAGCTGCTGGTTATTAGGGATGAGCTGTTCGGTTCAATCAATTCGGAGTTCGACTCGAACATCGGCAGTTCGAAAGTTCGCAAACTTCGAACTTTTTGGCGTGTTCGGTTCAAGTTCTATTTTTTTTTTTTTTTTTTTAAGAGTATAAAAAATGATTAAAAAATTCAAAAAAATCTAGAAATAAAGAGACTCTTTACTGCAGAATATTATAAGCAACGGTTTATTAGATATTGAATTAAAAAATAATGTCTACGTGCAAAGATTCTCACCTCTAAATGACCTGTGCTCTCAAACACCGTAAACAACAGGTGTTAATTAGTATTTGGAAATAACATGTGCTTTTAATTAGTCTGGTCTAATGAATTTGATACATTGTCTGTAGACTGAGGGTGTCTGGAGGTGTCTCCTGAACATGTATCAAACAACACCTGTGCTTCTGAAAAGTGTTCATTTCTCTACTAACAGGGTTATCCAAAGAGATTCGAAAAGTCACCGCACGTTCGGTGACTTTTCCGTTCTCTTCAATTCGGTTCCTTTTGCCGATCCCATTTCGGTGACCCTGCGGTGTATTCAGCAAACACCACAGGGTCCCCGAATTGCAGGGAAAAGCTGCCGCAAACCTGACGAAAACTAACCGAATGCACGCTGAAAACAAGCAAAAACATCTGGATTAACCTTCGAAGAAGCCGAACAGAAGCAGAACAGGAGCCGAATCACACACAGCTGAAGCAGCTGTGACGTAGAGGAGGCAGTGAATAAATTAGCAAAACCATTTGTATGAATCTGGGAAAATGAAACGCTGTTTGCAAAGAAACTACTGAGCGAAAATGTCTGAAATTTTCACAGGAGGTCCAGGGAATGATAATAAAGAGGGCTGTTACAAAAAAAATAAGTAAACTGGAAAAAAAATCAAAAAAAAAAATCGGACTTTTAAAAAAAAAAAAAAAAAAAAAAATGCTTAAAGTAATCCTAAAAATATATAAATAAAGAGACTTTTTGCTGCAGAATTTTATAAATGAACGTTTATTAGATATTGAATTAAAACGGGAATATTTTTAACATTGAAGCCTATGGGATTCTCCTGAATAAATTTGCCGAATTAAACCACCGAATGGCAGGGCATTAGGGGAACCTTTCACTGCTGGTTTGTGTTCTCTGACTAGCCGAAGCAGTGCTTCTCTATGGGGATTCACTGCCCTCGAACAGGCACCAAACAGGCACCGTATGTGCAGGCAATTCGCCAGGATTTGACGAATTGCCTGCTCTCTGGATAGCCGAATGGTCAGGAAAGGTAACCGAACACTGATTTTCAGCGTTCGGTTACCTTTCTCAAGCAATTCGGATCTCTTTGGATAACCCTGTAAATCTTCCTCTGATATGCTGTTTAACCCCTTAACCTTGCATTTCCCTGCTGTGTGCTCAGCTAATTTTTACCGCTTTCGCTCATCGTGTTTAAACGCGATTTGAAGCCACATTTTAATGAATGACCCAGACATATTAGATATCGTTCTTTCCAGCAGACTCCGCAGATTCATAATATATAATTTTTATATGTATACGTCATGTCCTCCCTGTATATTATGACAAAAAATTCAATAAAAATTGCATTTTTAATCATCTGCCGTGTGTAAAGTGTTTTTTTTCACATTTTAGCACATGAGCATTTGCGGTTATGTTCTCTATGGGGTGCGCTTGTACATAAATTAGAAATGGGGACTTGTTAGATTTTGTGGGGGGAATTACGTGATTTTTAGCAAATGCACCCCATAGAAAAAAATCATTAGTGCAGCATCATTGTTCACATTATAATTGAAATGTGACCAATATTGCTGCATTAATAAAAATAACACACAAAAAAAAATACATGTTTTTTTTGTTTGTTTTTTTTTACTTTATACGTGGTCATATTGGGTATCATTTGAAAGGCCATGCTCAGGCCTTTCGATTGACACCCGGCATGACCCCTAGCTGCCACGGTTCTGGAGATATCGGGGTTCAAAATGAACCCCCTATCTCCACCAGGGGATTCAGGGCAGCTAGGGTTCCCCGGCTATCTGACGTCATCACGCTATGCGTGAGGACGTCAGGCAGTGAGGGGGGACCCGGAGGTGGAGCCGCCATCCAAGATGGCGGCCCCCACCGGAGCTAGGCCGCACTTCGGCGCCGCAAGGCATCCCTATACACAGCCCCATCAGCATCTCTATACACAGCCTCACAGCTTCTCTATACGCAACCTCACAGCATCTCTATACACAGCCCCATCAGCATCTCTATACACAGCATCTCTATACACAACCCCATCAACATCTCTAAATACAGCCTCACAGCATCTCTATACACAGCCTCACAGCATCTCTATACACAACCCCATCAGCATCTCTATACACAGCCTCACAGCATCTCTATACACAACCTCACAGCATCTCTATACACAGCCCCATCAGCATCTCTATACACAGCATCTCTATACACAACCCCATAAGCATCTCTAAACACAGCCTCACAGCATCTCTATACACAAACTCACAGCATCTGTATACACAACCCTATCAGCATCTCTATACACAGCCTCACAGCATCTCTATACACAACCCCATCAGCATCTCTATACACAACCCCATCAGCATCTCAATACACAGACTCACAGCATCTCTATACACAATCTCACAGCATCTCTATACACAACCTCACAGCATCTCTATACACAGCATCTCTATACACAACCCCATCAGCATCTCTAAACACAGCCTCACAGCATCTCTATACACAACCCCATCAGCATCTCTATACACAACCCCATCAGCATCTCTATACACAACCTCACAGCATCTCTATACACAACCCCATCAACATCTCTATACACAACCTCACAGCATCTCTATACACAGCCCCATCAGCATCTCTATACACAGCATCTCTATACACAACCCCATCAGCATCTCTAAATACAGCCACACAGCATCTCTATACACAACATCTCTCTCTATACACAACCCCATCAGCATCTCTATACACATCCTAACAGCATCTCTGTACACAACCCCATCAGCATCTCTATACATGTAAGGACAGGGGCTGTGACCCCTCCTATAGTGTTGTGCGTATGGAACCCAATGGCAAGCCATCGAAAAGGAAACCAGAAGATATATCAGTAGGCAATTGAGTTTTACTGAAATGAAACAAGTAAAGTCCAGGACAAAAGATTATAACTCAAAAAAGATATCCTTGGTTTGGTGGAAAGTCCAGAACGAAGGGTTGGAGAAAAGGGTAACGTATGCTGTGGCCTATTGAGACAAGCCTGGTAGAGGATCTGGAACTGGTATCGTGGAGTAAGCCTGGAGATGGATCTGGTACCGTGGAGTAAGCCTGGAGATGGATCTGGTACCGTGGAAGCAAGCCTGGAGACGGATCTGGTGCTGGTATCGTGGAAGCAAGCCTGGAGATGGATCTGGTGCTGGTACCGTGGAAGCAAGCCTGAAGATGGATCTGGTGCTGGTACCGTGGAAGGAAGCCTGGAGATGGATCTGGTGCTGGTACCGTGGAAGCAAGATTGGACGTAGGGTCTGGAGCTGGTACCGTGGAGGTAGAACTGGATAGAGGGTCTGGAGCTGGTACCGTGGGAGCAAGACTGGATGCAGGGTCTGGAGCCGGTACCGTGAAGGCAGGACTGGATACAGGATCTGGAGTTCAGGATTCACTTGGAACAGGACGAAGAGGGAACACTGGATAACTGAGGCGATGAACCACAGTATAACCTGGTTAATGAACTGAGAAAGGCGGCAGGTTTAAATAGGGTTCAGAGGATCATAAGAACACCGTTCACCTGGGACTCGTAGGTGGAGCTGGGATACCTGAGTACTTGATAGGTTAATTGGTGGTATTCGAGGATCTCCAGTGCAGGTGTCATGTAGAACCTGTAAGCTACCACAGAGGGCGCCAGAGTACCAAGTTCGTTTTCAAGGAAGGCATGCGATCGCGCGTGCGCGCTTCCGGCATTCGGATCCTGGTGGTGGCGTGGGTGGACCTCTAGCTCTCTCCAGCTTGAGGGCAGAGAGCATGGAGCAACGTGCCACGAGGGACTTCAGGGGAGTTCTGCAGGTGTCCCAACATGGCGGCCGGTGCCGAGAGCGGGGCATGACAATACACAACCTCACATCATCTATATACACAACCCCATCAGCATCTCTATACACAGCATCTCTATACACAACCTCACAGCATCTCTATACACAACCCCATCAGCATCTCTATACACAACCTCACAGCATCTCTATACACAACCCCATCAGCATCTCTATACACAACCTCACAGCATCTCTATACACAGCCCCATCAGCATCTCTATACACAACCTCACAGCATCTCTATACCCAACCCCATCAGCATCTCTATACACAACCTCACAGCATCTCTATACACAACCTCACAGCATCTCTATACACAACCTCACAGCATCTCTATACACAGCCCCATCAGCATCTCTATACACAACCTTACAGCATCTCTATACACAACCTCACAGCATCTCTATACACAGCCTCACAGCATCTCTATACACAACCCCATCAGCATCTCTATACACAACCTCACAGCATCTCTATACACAGCCCCATCAGCATCTCTATACACAACCTCACAGCATCTCTATACCCAACCCCATCAGCATCTCTATACACAACTTCACAGCATCTCTATACACTACCTCACAGCATCTCTATACACAACCTCACAGCATCTCTATACACAGCCCCATCAGCATCTCTATACACAGCATCTCTATACACAACCTCACAGCATCTCTATACCCAACCCCATCAGCATCTCTAATACACAACCTCACAGCATCTCTATACACAGCCTCACAGCATCTCTATACACAACCTCACAGCATCTCTATACACAGCCTCACAGCATCTCTATACACAACCTCACAGCATCTCTATACACAGCCCCATCAGCCATCTCTATACACAGCCTCACAGGATCTCTATACACAACCTCACAGCATGTCTATATACAACCTCACAGCATCTCTATACACAACCCCATCAGCATCTCTATATACACAACCTCACAGCATCTTCTATACACAACCCCATCAGCATCTCTATACACAACCTCACAGCATCTCTATACACAGCCCCATCAGCATCTCTATACACAACCTCACGCATCTCTATACCCAACCCCATCAGCATCTCTATACACAACCTCACAGCATCTCTATACACAACCTCACAGCATCTCTATACACAGCCCCATCAGCATCTCTATACACAGCCTCACAGGATCTCTATACACAACCTCACAGCATGTCTATATACAACCTCACAGCATCTCTATACACAGCCTCACAGCATCTCTATACACAACCTCACAGCATCTCTATACACAACCCCATCAGCATCTCTATACACAACCCCATCAGCATCTCTATACACAGCCCCATCAGCATCTCTATACACAGCCTCACAGCATCTCTATACACAACCTCACAGCATCTCTATACACAACCTCACAGCATCTCTATAACACAACCTTACAGCATCTCTATACACAACCTCACAGCATCTCTATACACAGCCTCACAGCATCTCTATACACAACCTCACAGCATCTCTATACACAGCCCCATCAGCATCTCTATACACAGCATCTCTATACACAATCTCACAGCATATCTATACACAACCTCACAGCATCTCTATACACCGCCCCATCAGCATCTATATACACAGCATCTCTATACACAACCCCATCAGCATCTCTAAACACAGCCTCACAGCATCTCTATACACAACCTCACAGCATCTCTATACACAACCCTATCAGCATCTCTATACACAACCTCACAGCATCTCTATACACAGCCTCACAGCATCTCTGTGAACCCTCAAATGAACCCCCTATCTCCACCAGGGGATTCCGGGCAGCTAGGGTTTCCCCGGCTATCTGACGTCATCACGCTGTGCGTGAGGATGTCAGGCAGTGAGGCGGGACCCGGGGGTGGAGCCGCCATCCAAGATAGCGGCCCCCACCGAAGCAAGGTCGCAGTTCTGCGCCGCAAGGCACCGAAGTGCGACCCAGTCCCTAAGGGGTTAAAGCCAGGCACCACTTAAAAGGGGAGACTCTCCCCTTTTAAGCGGTGCCTGGCTTTTTTTGTGGGACCTCCCGATCGGGAGGGAGAGGGATCAGAAACGGATCCCCCCCTCCCTTCCAGGCGATCTCCTGGCATTGCCGGGTGGTCGCCTGGAAATGACGTCATCGCATATGATGCGATGACGTCATTTACGTCGGGAGGAGCTTGACTTCAGCGTCTGAGGACGCTGAAGTCAGAACGCTGCGGGACCCCGGACAGAGAGGTGATTATCTCCACCAGGGGTCCCGCAAAGCTGATGACGTGTGGGACACGTCCTCCTCAGCATACAGCGGGAGTAACTGAGGATGTGTCCCACACGTCGTCAGTAGTGAAGGGGTTAAAAACATCTTTTTTTTTTACTTTTTGTCCTTGTTTCCTGTCCCCCAGGGCACTTCCCGGACCGGACATTGTTTTTAAATGTTTCTATACATCCTAGAAATCCGCCACTTCACAGGCAGGTTATGGGGACCTCCTAGGCACGATATTTGAAGGAATTTTTCGTTTTTATTTTTAACCCTTATTTCATGGAAAACTCACTGTCCCTTTAAAAACGTTTTTTGTTTTTACTTTTTGTCCTTGTTTCCTGTCCCCCAGGGCACTACCCGGACCCCCATACACCTTTTATGGCAAATATCTAGCATATATGCCCTCTTGGAGGGCACTCTAAAAATCGAACTTTGAGTCCCTTTGACTTGTATTGAGTTTGAGTTCGAGTTCAAATTCGAACTTTTGAAAAGTTCGCGTTCGAATGCGAACCGAACTCAGGGGTGTTCGGCTCATCCCTACTGGTTATGTCTTGCCAACAGGAGCTATGGCTCAGCTAAGAATAGTTACTCCAATATTAACACTTATGATTGGAGACGCAAGATTTAATGGGTTACTCGCAAATGGTAATGGCAAAACTGGACTCAAGCCCTAAAGAGTGGCTGAGCAGCTGTTATGCCATGTGCTGCTGGTGATGCAAGAAGGGTAAATCCGGTGCTGCTACATCATGACTTCACCCTGGCGCACACTTCAAGCCTCCTGTATTCTGACCTAGACACAGGTGCTCCCAATCATCCAGCCCCATGCATCCCTACTTAAGGATGAAGCACCCCTAACACAATGCTTCTGCATTGTTTTTGCCCTCGTGTCAGTGTTACTATCAGCCTGTAAAGTAGCATGGAGCTAGCTCTCCTGCTCTCTGTCTGATAGCCGTGTACCGGACCCTTGGCTTCCCTTCTGGACTGTGTTTACGGATTACTCTTTTCTGATACCGCACCTTGAGACCCTTATCTTGTTTTATTATTACCGAAGATCCCTGCCATTGTCCTCAAAACCCCCTGCTGCAGTTCCTATTTTCAAGACCCAACGTGATTCCTTGTTACCCTCTGTTCCTTCAGCCTACCCTCCATGCCTCCCAATGTTCTTGTGCCATCTGGATATCTGATCTCAGCTAAAGGACTTTTGACCACCCTTCTGCCAGCCGACTACCTCGACCCTTTGCTACGGACTGTAACTACTCTAATTGAATTACCCCATTTTGGAAACCTCACCTTGTTCACCCCTTTACCGATATTGTACCTGGACGTCCGCCCACGTGTCTCCTGGTCCTCTGTAGGGATGAGCGTTCGGTTCGGATCTGTTCAGAGTTCAAATCGAACATCGGCTGTTTGAAAGTTCGCGAACTTTGAACTTTTTGGGATGTTCCCCAAAAGTTCGAAAAAAATAAAATAATTTTGAAAAAAGTATAAAACATGCTTAAAAAATCTAGAAATAAAGATACTCTTTACTGAAGAATATTATAAGCAACGGTTTATTAGATATTGAATTAAGACAGGAATATTTTTAACATTGAAGCCTATGGGATAAAACATTCTTGTTACTAAAACATCAGGCAGACACGGCCCTCTAGTCAGGCACCGTAGAGGGCAGCCTGCTGGGGCCTCCCAAGGATCCCCTTGAGGAGCATGTTTCTTCAGCCTAATGATGGCTTGCTTCACTGATAGTGGAGGCTCTTTGGATCTCATCTTGAGAGTTGACAGCAACATATTCCAAATGCAAATAGCACACTTAAAATGAACTCTGGGCCTTTTATCTGCACATTGTAATTGGGGTAATGAAGGAATATCACACACCCTGGCCATGGAACAGCTGAGAAGCCAATTGAGAAGCCAATTGAGAAGCCAATTGTCCCATTACAAGTGGGAGGCACATCTGCAAACTGCTGTAAGTGCTACACCGTTCACCTGAGTTGGATGTACATACCCTCAAATTAAAGCTGACAGTCTGCAGTTAAAGCACAATGTGTTTGTATCTTCTGTCGGATATAATCTCTGCACGTGAATACAACACGTTTATATATATTGGATTTATCAGCCAAGCGTCCAATATGTCTATATTGGACTTACTGGACCTACCTCGGCAGTCGCCTCCAATATATCAGGGATTATTATTTCATAAGAAACTTATACGAGACACAAATATCAATCGTCTATATCTCTTAGAAATTATCCTGAATTCTTTTAACCACTTCAATGCGGAGGACGCGCTCAGCGCGTCCTCCGCATTACCGCTGCTGTGCGGAGGACGCGCTGAGCGTGTCCTCCCATTGGGGTCAGCGTTCCGGCCGGGTTCCGGCGATCGCTGGCCCCCCCGGTGCGGGCTGACATCCTCGATGTCAGCCGCGCATCTGGAACCGCAGCCGCTGAATTAGGTGTCATCGCGGCAGCGCGATGACACCTAATTCAGGCGCCCCCCCGCATGTGCGGAGGTGCTGCCGAAAGGAGGGGGGGGAGGTCCTCGCGACCTCTCTCCCCCCCGATCGGCGGCGTTGCGGGGTTAACCGAGGCACCATTTGGAAGGGCACAGCCTGGTTCCTGGCATTAACCCCTGGGGAGCTGGATCGCGAATCGCGCGCTGAAAAGCGCCGGTTCGCGATCCTTTCCCGGAGCTGGCCGACATCTTGGATGTCGGCCAAGCCTCCGGGAACTCCCCCTGAGGACTGGCGTCATCGTGCGTAGCACGATGACGCCAGTCCTAGAGTTAACCCCTAACTGCCACCAACGGTGGAGATAGGGAGTTCCAATGAACTCCCTATCTCCCGATCCGTGGCAGCTAGGGGTTAATGTTTGGTATGGTTGTATCGGCTAGAGCATGGCCGTTCCAACGATACCAAACACGAAAGTGAAAAAAGTTTTTTTAAAAAAAAAAAATTAAAATTAAAAATAAAAATATATTTAAAAATAAATTATAAAAAAAAAAAAAAAAAATTTTTTCTTTTTTTTGGTTTGTTAGTGTAGCAATATGGTTCCCATTTCAATTATAATGTGAACAATGATGCTGCACTAACGATTTTTGTATGCGCGTGCGTTTGTTAAAAATCGTGTAATTTTCCCCCAAAAAAAAATGTAACGAGTCCCCATCTCTAATTTTTTTAACAAGCGCACCCCATACAAAATATAACCGCAATTGCTCGCATGTTAAAATGTGAAAAAAACACTTTTACACGTTGTAAATTATTGAAAATACATATTTTATTGCCATTTTTTGTTAAATATACAGACATGACATAACGTATACATATAATAATGACATATTATGAATCTACCGAGTCTGACGGAAAGAACGATATATAATATGTCTGGGTAATATACTAAAATAAGCCTTCAAAACACGTTTAACCATGATGAGCAAAACCGGTAAAAATTACCTCAGCACAGAGGCGGGAAAAGCCTCAGCATCGAAAGGGTTAATTGTCTGTGTTTTGCTTTAAAAAATACAATAATCAATAATCGGATAAAAATATATATATATTTATTACGTATACAAAAAAGTTTCAAATCTCATATCATAAACAAAAATTTATAAACCACAATCCATCAGCATATAAAAACTAGCTTCACAATATATGTATCTCCGGTTAGTAACTGCATATATGCTTAATATCATTTACCTTATCAGTTAGTAACTAATACACAAATGGTTAATAAACATTTCTGCTTAATACAACATGCATTTCCCAGCAAACAATGTTTAACCAGCCAGCTCTTATAGGTATATATATCTCTATGCTACATGGATCAACAAAAGATGAGCTAATTTAATAATAAGTAATAAAAACTTATTTAGTGAATCCTCCCCTAATCTCGAGAATTAAACCTCTAATCTTTTGCTTTTTATTTTGTAGTTATATAATTCCTTGCTCATTAATTTTAATCACAGTAATTTCCAATTTCCATATATATATATTGGTATCAATCTTACAACATTTCTTTAGGAATAAATCCTTATATCCACTTCTTCATATTTCTATCTGCAGAAATAGAATATACTTAGAATTTGGATTTAACGGTATCTGAGAATCTCAGTCTAACTTGCAAGAATATCTACACATATATATATATAATTACATTAATTCGTACATTAATTTCATACATTACCTGTCCAATTTGGATGTTGATAAGTCTTGGAATTTTCTATGTGATGCTTTGTTTTGGAATATGTGAAGATTATCGATATCAGATAATCAATGCATGTGAGTTAGAGATTTGGTGAGAATATTGATTGCCTCATGTCTTGGGATCTGCCTGCATCGTGATGTGAGTCTGTCTGCTGGAATCTCCGACTTCTCAGAGTGTCATGTATAATGAACGTCTGAGTGCATGGCGATGTGAGCCTGACTGCTGGAATCTCCCGACTGCCTCACAAAGAGCCTGGCCGCTTATTATAGCCAATTTGACGTCATGGTTAATTAATAATTTTTACTATCCTCTAGAGGGCAGTATTGCACTTCTTTTATTAATTCCAATTAATTCCTTTTACTCGGGTCAAAAAGGTCAGACTACACAAAAACCTTCTCTTGTCCCAGACCCAGTGTCTCCATCTGTCATCTTTGATTTATAGCTCTACTGCCTTTTGAAAATTACTATAGAGTCCTATCAACTAAATTTTATTTTCTGGTTAACTCATTCTTTAGTATTTTTATTATTTACCAATTATATACTTTCTACAATATTTTGGAGTATATTTCCTACTGTAAATATAATAAAATATACCTTCATTATAAACATATATTTTGTGAATATAAATTTATATTACAGAAATTTTAACTCTTTTTCCTATACCCAAAAGACAAAATCTCTTTTGTTTTAGAAACTTAAGACAGACCAATAAATTTAATTATGACACGTCTTAGCACTTAAACCTAACCTTATCATACACACACATTCATTCTAGGTTCCTTCATGTCTGGTAATTCTAAAAAAATATAAAAGACTTCACCCAGGAATGAACTCTGTAAAAAAAAATCTCGTTCATTTCTAAACCTAGAGAAAATAGAAAGAAAAACTGTCTTTCAAAACAAAATGGCTACAAGCATCCATTTTAAAATCCTTTGTCTCTAATATACCCGACATAACCCCCCTTTGGTTTCTTCTATTTATTTATTGACCAATTAAATAAATTTGAGGAAAACATACAATATCTCCCCCCTTTACCAATTAGGCTAGGTTTCCACCTTTCGCAACACGTTTTTCTTCAATTTAATAATTGAAGATGCAGTGTTTAAGAACTTCAATGCACATACTTTCTTTGTTAGTACAATCATCCAGACAGTTAGAAACATAATTACTATACAAATCACAATCTCTGTAATCTTTGGCCCGTTATAAGCAGATAGCAATCGATGATCAATCTGTGAATACATTGGAGCATAAATTGTTAGATTATCTTTTTTTATTATTAGAAGTTCAATAGTATGGTCATGCTAGTTCTTTAGCACAGATTTCAAATCTGGATTCATAGGGATCTCTTGCCCTTGGAATACGACAAGGATTTGTTCTCTTCATACCAGACTTCATTTATAAAAAAAATAACTTCTCGATAACAACTCTTGATTCTTTAGAAACTTTCACGAGAATCACTGGTGTGGTATAAACACTCTCTTGTTTTGTACCAGATTCTTCCGGTAAACATTTGCTTCTCTTTCTGTATCAAACAGCGGTTGCAATAAAATATGCAGCAAATCTTTTCTTTCGGTGGTTCTTGTACAGCAAATCAACGGTATCCTGGCTGTATCCCGCATGTCTTTCAGGCTTGCATGAGCTTGATGCGCATGGGACTTTAGCATTCTCCTTGGAATTGTGCGGAAAACCGTAGAATTTCCAGATAGTCGCAGTCTTTGGTGGTCCGATTCATCTTTGCGGATTAAGCGTCGCAGTTCGGATTAACCATTTATCTCAATTTCTGTTGAAAAAAGAGTATAAATAACCATTCATAGACTAGCGATTTCACTCAAATTCCCTATAGATACTCTGATCTCTGATTAATTTAATTAACCGTACGGATCTATTCTATCTACTAGCTTGAGTTAAACATCTGAATGCTGGGAAGAAGAATCACATGTTAATTAAAACATCACTTCACATGATACCAGTTAAGTGTCTTCTGTTGTTCCATCTTCACATTCTGAGGTGATCTAGGATGAAAATCATGCAATTGAGCTTGGCAGTTTTATTTCTTCTAGAAATACATAACATAACTTTTTCCAATAACATTAGGACTGTCTCCATCATTATCTAGTTCTGTTATCCACTCATCTTGAGGATTTGGGTATCTGATCACTTCAAGGTCACTATGCCCATTTGGTTCTGTTTCCCTTTTGTGGAGGTGAATAATTAGCACGTCATTTTCCAGACATATATCTCGAATTCTCTCGGGGGGAACACATATGGTGTTATCCTCCCGCTCTCCTGGAGTCAGGGGCTTTGGCCTTAAGAAAGAGATATCAGGTGTCTGGCTATTTCTGAAGTGGACTTCAATAGAATCCGGGCCTTTCCTCAATCACGTGGCAGTTACGCTGAGTGTGATGGGATTGGATCTATCGTAGCTGATTGTAACATTTACTTGGGACCAAATAACCTCATTGATAAAATCAATGACTGGATTTAACCTTTTGAGAAGGTCCATTCCAATAATTAGGCGATTTTGGGCAGATCCACAACAAACGTTGGATGCCGAATTACTTTATTCCCAATTTAAAATCCAATTTAGCCGTGCCCAGAACTTTCAGAGATGCGCCACTCACACTCACTAGATTAGCATTAGATTTATCTAATCTAGGCTTCCTGGAGGACAGTTCTTGGACCTGTTCAAAATAATGTGCTGATATTAACGTAACTTGGCTTCCAGTGTCTAGCAAGGACGAATATGTGGTAAATTATCTTGTAATTCTACATTCACATAATATTGGTCTACAATGCTATGCAATTTACAGAGAAATTTAGAGTGAGATATGAAATTAGGTTTTGGACAGATTTTACCAACTGATTTTGCTCTCTCAACCGTGCTTTTGTCAGCTGTGCTGTCCATTTCGGATCCAGTCTTCTCAGCTTGCTCGCACTTAGTCTGGGGAGATAAAATACATTTTCCTTCTCTTTGCAGGGAAGGGTTTTAAATCGTCAACCATACAAACATTTGTATTAATCATTTCATCATCACTTTCTGGTAAATTGTCATGGATACTGGTTACTTTCATCAGAAACATCATCTAGTCACTGGTTGGGGGGCTGCAGGTGTTGCATCGCTTACAACCTGACCAGGGTTATTTCCAGTCATTAACTGAGTGATCTGATCCAGTTTTTCTGTCAGCACACAGAAATTTTCCTGCATTTGACCAATACGCAGGCGTACATTATATCTCCGCTTTCTATTCGTCCTTGGGGACGAAGCTTGCGCATTATCAGACGCATCAGATTCAGTCTTACCTCTGGTTGCTTCCTGTCTAGGTACATTTTCCCTTGATTTAACCCACTGACTTCTAGGTACCCATTGCTTCCTAGATTGAAATTTACTTCCTGAGTTTTTCTCTGGCAAACCCTCTTTCCTGATCTGGCTTGGATTTTTCCCTTTGGGGTATGGAGTCACGCAATATTTCCGCATAACTCTTTTTGTGGGACTCAAATTTAATATCGCCCTTTTTAACGTGAATTTCCGCTATTTCCTCAGGTGAGTTTTTCACTCTTTTCCCCTGAGTTTCTTCACTATATTCAAATACAGTAAATAGGGTCATACTTTCTTTTAGTACCCAATCCAAACCATTTCTCGGGTCATAATCTCTTGCCAAAATAACCTTTATTTATTTGGCAATGCGTCATAAAATATTGGAATAAATTCAGGGTTTTCAAAAATCTGGGTTTCTTTCAGCCAAGCTGTACGCATTTTTAAGGACTGAAAGAAATTCACGGGGCTTTGATTAGGTCTGCATTTTAGAGTTAAAATTGCTCTTTTCGCAGCTAGACTGGTACGGTGAGGCCCAAATTCAGATTTGACCTCAGAAACTACTTTACTCCATTTCGTTATACCTGATTCTTTCAAAGACTGAAAAAAATACCTATGTTTGCTTTCAAAGACCAATGGAATCAACTCAATTTTCTGAGCATCTGAATTTATTCCTAAAATTCCCACAGCTTCTTCAAACATATCCAAATGACCAATTATTTGTGACGATGCTTTAACATCAAAGATACCTACTGAGGTTTTCAAGAAATTAATAATTTTCGTTAAATCATTAACTTTATGATATTTCTTAATAGGCTGTGGCTGGCTAGAGTGATGTGATTTGGAATACTCCTGTGTAAGAAGCTTTGCTTTTTTTTCATCATGAGATTTACTTTAATTTTCACTCTGCTCACTCTGGCTTTTCAGATAAACAGAGCCGTCATCAGGTCTTATCAGTGATGTATGGCTTAAAGCTTTCAAAGGGAACTTCTCTAATGAAGATCTTTAACCCTTCGAACATCAGTTTCAACCTGACGTAACTCATCAGCGAATTCTCATGTTCGCGTTTCATTCTCGCCAATGTTTGTTTAGCTCCTTATTTAATTTGGATAATTGAGCAATCTCATCTTGCAATTGATCTTTTTCTCTTGCATACACTTTAAATTCCATTATCATTCGTTCTGACTCATCTTTTAATTTATTGACGGTTTCATGCAAGTCACAATTTTTATTTTCTAATCTGTCTCTGGTTTCTTTGTCATCATTCAATCTCTTGTTCATTTCTGCGATCAAGTATATGCATTCAGGCACAATTTTAAAGCAAACATTTCTTTGTCCTTTTTATTTGTGGCTGCACTTATCTTTCGCAAACACTCAGGAAAATTTGATTGGTCTGACCAGATTGAATCAACATAATTCGATATATTTGATTGCAATTCTTTTATCCAATCAAATAAATCGTCTGTGACGTGTAACTTGTCCTTTTAGATAAGACCTAACATCTATCAATATTATTTGATTAGTATGTATCTCTACATCTTCCTGAGTCTCAGATTCTGACTCTGACATTTTTACACTGTTTAGTAGATAACCGTAAAAACCACAAGTCAAAATACAACAAGGAATCAAAATATATATATATATTTTATCTCTGTCTAATCAGACAATACTGACAATTATATTCCAAACAAAAACTACAATCTCAGCAGTGCCTCCAATTTGTCGGATATAATCTCTGCACGTGAATACAACACGTTTGTATATATTGGATTTATCAGCCAAGCCTCCAATATGTCTATATTGGATTTACTGGACCTACCTCGGCAGTCACCTCCAATATATCAGGGATTATTATTTCATAAGAAACTTATACGAGACACAAATATCAATAGTCTATATCTCTTAGAAATTATCCTGAATTCTTTTAATTGTCTGTGTTTTGCTTTAAAAAATACAATAATCAATAATCGGATAAAAATATATATATATTTATTACGTATACAAAAAAGTTTCAAATCTCATATCATAAACAATAATTTATAAACCACAATCCATCAGCATATAAAAACTAGCTTCACAATATATGTATCTCCGGTTAGTAACTGCATATATGATTAATATCATTTACCTTATCAGTTAGTAACTAATACACAAATGGTTAATAAACATTTCTGCTTAATACAACATGCATTTCCCAGCAAACAATGTTTAACCAGCCAGCTCTTATAGATATATATATCTCTATGCTACATGGATCAACAAAAGATGAGCTAATTTAATAATAAGTAATAAAAACTTATTTAGTGAATCCTCCCCTAATCTCGAGAATTAAACCTCTAATCTTTTGCTTTTTATTTTGTAGTTATATAATTCCTTGCTCATTAATTTTAATCACAGTAATTTCCAATTTCCATTATATATATTGGTATCAATCTTACAACATTTCTTTAGGAATAAATCCTTATATCCACTTCTTCATATTTCTATCTGCAGAAATAGAATATACTTAGAATTTGGATTTAACGGTATCTGAGAATCTCAGTCTAACTTGCAAGAATATCTACACATATATATATATAATTCATTAATTCGTACATTATTTCATACATTACCTGTCTAATTTGGATGTTGATAAGTCTTGGAATTTTCTATGTGATGCTTTGTTTTGGAATATGTGAAGATTATCGATATCAGATAATCAATGCATGTGAGTTAGAGATTTGGTGAGAATATTGATTGCCTCATGTCTTGGGATCTGCCTGCATCGTGATGTGAGTCTGTCTCCTGGAATCTCCGACTTCTCAGAGTGTCATGTATAATGAACGTCTGAGTGCATGGCGATGTGAGCCTTACTGCTGGAATCTCCCGACTGCCTCACAAAGAGCCTGGCCGCTTATTATAGCCAATTTGACGTCATGGTTAATTAATAATTTTCACTATCCTCTAGAGGGCAGTATTGCACTTCTTTTATTAATTCCAATTAATTCCTTTTACTCGGGTCAAAAAGGTCAGACTACACAAAAAACCTTCTCTTCTCCCAGACCCAGTGTCTCCATCTGTCATCTTTGATTTATAGCTCTACTCCCTTTTGAAATTACTATAGAGTCCTATCAACTAAATTATTTTCTGGTTAACTCAATTCTTTAGTAATTTTATTATTTACCAATTATATACTTTCTACAATATTTTGGAGTATATTTCCTACTGTAAATATAATAAAATATACCTTTATTATAAACATATATTTTGTGAATATAAATTTATATTACAGAAATTTTAACTCTTTTTCCTATACCCAAAAGACAAAATCTCTTTTGTTTTAGAAACTTAAGACAGACCAATAAATTTAATTATGACACGTTTTAGCACTTAAACCTAACCTTATCATACACACACATTCATTCTAGGTTCCTTCATGTCTGGTAATTCTAAAAAAATATAAAAGACTTCACCCAGGAATGAACTCTGTAAAAAAAAAAATCTCGTTCATTTCTAAACCTAGAGAAAATAGAAAGAAAAACTGTCTTTCAAAATGAAATGGCTACAAGCATCCATTTTAAAATCCTTTGTCTCTAATATACCCGACAATTCTAACTCCATTGTGGTGGTGTTTAGAGCCAAAGATGTTAGAATTGTGTTGATGTCCCAATATTTCTGGACCTGACTGTATGATCAGGGTTTACCTTTTTTTATATTTTTATACTATTCCTATTAAATTAACAGTAATTTTTGATGTATTTTATTCAGCAGAAACTTTTTTTGCCTATATAACATTTATTCATTTATTTGTATGCCAACTGATGAAGCGATTTGATCGCGAAACGCGTATTGGCGTTTATTTTACCAATTGTTTTAATTGTTTTATGAAATAAATAAGCTTTTAAATACCTACATTCAAGATCCTGCAACCTTATTTTTCCTTGGAGGGATATCGTTAAATGAAGGCGAAAGAGGGGAGTCCGATATCTCCTAAAAATATCGGCTGCGCAGTACATCCAGTGTCTGATTTATGACACCTCCAAATGGTGATGACTGCATAAGGAAAGGAGACCCAAGTGATAAGAAGATCTCCCATCTGAGAACATTATTTTCAAAGAGAGAAGCGCAGACTAACACCACATTCCTTTTGTCACATAACATTTATTTAGTTAGTGGATTCCTGTCCAGTGACACGCTGCAAGGCGGAACGGAGTGAAGTCAAGTCTGCAAAATGTTTGCTTCTTTTCGCTTCGCTACGCTGTGCGTCGCTACACGCTCAGTGTGTCTCAGCCTTTATTCCCGCATCGCTAGCTTACCGAATCAGTTTGTATACTTGTTACTGACGATGCTTGTTCTGAGGACCCAATCTGTTGCCGACTTTGCCTGCCATTTGACTATTCTCTCTGTGTATTCCCTGCCTGTTCTATTTGCTTCCTGTTGCTACTGGTGTGCGCCAATTCTCACCATATACAGTAGCGCAGTACAAGTGCTTAAACATTGCTCACCTGGTTTTGTTATAGCTGCTGATGTAACTGAATAGATCGGGGATCTCTTCTGCATCACCAAAACCTCCACCACCTCACTCTTCCACAATACCACAGAGGGGTTACGGTTGTGTGAAGGCACTTGCTGCCACCAAAGGCACAATATTTGGGCACACTGCCAATGACACCTATACCAGATTCATATCATTTTAATATTGGACCGCAGGGTCCACTGCTGCACTCTTCCACAATACTACAGAGGGGTTACGGTGCGAAGGCACTTTCTGCCACCAAAGGCACAATATTTGGGTGCACTGCCAATGACGCCTATACCAGATTCATATCATTTTAATATTGGACCGCAGGGTCCACCGCTGCACTCTTCCACAATACCACAGAGGGGTTACGGTGTGACAGCACTGTTGCCGACACTAAAGACCCAATTTTAAAGCACCTATTGTTACTTTCATCCAAAGCCTGCATAAGTTTCACCATGATTTAGCCCAGGGGTCTGCAACCTTAAACACTCAAAGAGCCATTTGGAGCCATTTCCCACAAAAAAGAAAACACTGGGAGCCGCAAACCCCTTTTGACATCTAAAATGTAGATAACTCTGCTTACAGTATATAGTTTTTTACCTTTATGCTATGGGGTGGGGAGGGGTACTCTAAACATTTAATAATATTGTAATTACAGTTACAAGCATTTATAAAGTGCCAACAAGTTCTGTAGTGCTGTACAATGGGAGAGTGTATATATATATAATTAATAACCCCGCCAGCCCCCCATATATAATACTCCCCAGGTCCCCACATATATAATAACCCCAAGCCCCCTCCATGTATAAATGAATAACCCCCCAGCCCCCCATGTATAATACTCTCCAAGTCCTCATGTATACATTTATAATACCCAGGTACCCCATGTATTAATTAATAATCCCTAGGCCCCCCATGTATTAATTAATAATCCCTAGGCCCCCATGCATTAATTAATAATCCCCAGGTCCCCCATGTATTAATTAATAATCCCTAGCCCCATGTATTAATTAATAATCCCCAGGTCCTCCCATGTATTAATTAATAATCCCCAGGTCCCCCATGTATTAATTAATAATCCCCAGGTCCCCCATGTATTACTTAATAATCCCCAGGTCCCCCCATGTAATAATTAATAATCCCCAGGTCCCCATGTATAAATTAATAATCCCTAGCCCCCATGTATTAATTAATAATCCCAAAGTCCCCCGTGTATTAATTAATAACCCCCAGGTCCCCCATGAATTAATAATCCCCAGGTCCCCATGTATTAATTAATAACTTCCAAGCCTCCCATGTATTAATTAATAATCCCAAGGTCCCCCATGTATTAATTAATAATCCCTAGCCCCATGTATTAATTAATAATCCCCAGGTCCCCCATGTATTAATTAATAATCCCTAGCCCCATGTATTAATTAATAATCCCCAGGTCCCCCATGTATTAATTAATAATCCCCAGGTCCCCCATGTATTAATTAAAAATCCCCAGGTCCCCCATGTATTAATTAATAATCCCTAAACCCCCCATGTATTAATTAATAATCCCCAGGTCCCCCCATATATTAATTTTATAATCCCCTTGTCCCCTATGTATTAATTAATAATCCCCAGGTCCCCCCATATATTAATTAATAATCCCCAGGTCCCCCATGTATTAATTAATAATCCCTAGGCCCCCATGCATTAATTAATAATCCCTAGGCCCCCCATGTATTAATTAATAACTCCCAGGTCCCCAAGTACCTCATTTCCAACATCCTCTTCATTTCTGGCGTGCAGTGGCTGTCAATCATGTCAAGGGGCGGGGTTATCCCCGCTCCCCTCACTCTCTATTGGACAGCCACCGCGAGCCTGCGTCTTCCATGACGCTACGCCCAGAGCAAGCGTGCAGCCATGGCGTGATGATGGTGATGGATCAGACAGAGACAGTGGCCGGCGGAGTCTGGGGAAACTCCGGGTTGGGGATGACTGCGCCCTAGCAGAAGCGTCGGCCTAAGAGCCGCAGCAGGGCGATGAAAGAGCCGCATGAGGCTCCGGAGCCACAGGTTGCAGACCCCTGATTTTTAGCCAAAAAAATCACTAAACTTGTTCTGCGTGTACTAAAACGTCTTCTCTTTTCATACAGGCTGCCGCCCCAAGCAGTTGTTTATGAATAGATTAAAGGAAAAACATTTACCATCATTTGAAATTACTTTTTTTTTTTTAAATGTTTTTATACATTCTACAAATTCGCCACTTCATGGGCAGGTTATGGGGACCTCCTAGGCACGATATGTGTAGGAATTTTTCGTTTTTATTCTTAACCTTTATTTCATGGAAAATTCACTGTTCCTTTTAAAAAGTTTTTTTTTTTAAATTTTGTCCTTGTTTCCTGTCCCCCAGGGCACTACCCGGACCCCCATACACCTTTAATGGAAAATATCTTGCAAATATGCCCTCTTGGAGGGCACTCTAAAAATAGAACTTTCGAGTCCCATTGACTTGCATTGAGTTCGAATCGAGTTCGAATTCGAACTTTTGAAATTGTTCGAGTTCGAATGCGAACCGAACACGGGGGTGTTCGGCTCATCTCTAGTCCTTTGCACCCCCCCTTGTTTTGTCTGTCTGGTCTCAGTAAGTCTCCCTGAGTCT